>PVJX010023237.1:10010-29646 GCA_004027295.1 Dolichotis patagonum | reverse complement strand
AAAGAGACACTACAATACCCAGTGCTGATTCCATAATGTCATGATGTGAAGTCCAGCAAAACTATCACTTTTTGTTCAAAGTGATCTTAGCTTGATTTGCCTTGTTTAAGTTCAACACACATTAAGGTATGGACAGCTGTTTTGAGGAGAATGCGAGACACTATGACAGCCATTCATGGCTTCCCTAATGTCTGGTCTTGAAGACCTGTAATGCCCTCCTCGTCCTGCTCAGATCAATTCCATACTAGGTTGTTTCATGTGAATTCCCTATATGTGACAATATGGACTATTTGGAAGAAAACAAGAGTCAATATGATAGAGAGTGAATATCTCCAATTGTCTAGCTTTGAAATTTATGTCTTACATTGCTTTCTTTTGATCTGCTTTGCTCTGTTTTGTTGTGTTTAATTTTACCCTATTGATATAATTGCATGTATGTCTGAGTGTGTAAGATGGATGACCATATTGCTGTTTTTGTCAGATCGTGGAGCAGAACTGTTAACAGTCTCACTGTTTGAATGTCTACTTTACATGTTTTAACTTTGTAATTTGAACAATTATTTCCAAGAAGTCAGTATGTAATTAGTCAAGTGATAATTTCTTAGGTTTTATTGTTGTTGTACTTTTCCTTTTTTCCTTGGAATACTGTATAGTTGCTACCCTTTATTCTGTTTTATTTTGTTTTTTTTCCTCTTTAAATAAAATTATAAAAAAAACTGATTAGCAATAAGAAAATGACATCTTGCCTAACACACATAAAAAACATTCAAAATGCAGTGCTTTAGGAATTGTATATTTAATAGAGAGAATGACAAATGATCACATAAAAGGAAAAAAGTCTTCAGTGGACCCACCTGTATATAAAACATTGCTCCATGACAGAACTGGTATGGTACAAAATGGCAAAAGTCACAATGTGCTTAACATGGGAGACAGGGAGAAACAGAAATGTCCAATAAAACATTTTCTCTTCCATGACTCATGGACAGTAATTAAGTATTACCTTGAAATGTGAAAGATAAACCTGAATACTTGAGAACTGAGAGTCAAATAGCTTTTGGATGTGACAGAAAGTTTCCTCAGTTTGCCAGCACCTTCCTGGCAAACGAAAGTCCTGAGTTTCATTCCTGACAGCAAAGAAGAAAAAAGTTTCCCTAGTAGAAAAATCAAGAAGTCATTGGGATTAAAGGAAAAAATCGAAACCTATGAAAAATAAGAGGGGTGAAATAGACAAGTTGAAAAATGGAGTGAATATAAAAAATGTGTACAAGTAAAAATTAATAAAAACATAACAAAATATAAAATTTGAGAAAAACACCAAGTATGAAACGAGACCCATGATCCTGGTTGAGGAAACAGCCAAATAAAATGGGAATGTGGAAGGATACAGCTAAACCATTTCCTCTCCTTTGAAGGTTAACAAAATCTGCAGACCAAGAACTTTATTCCAGTGTCCAGAGGATACACTGTGCTATTTTTCCTGGAGACTGATACGATTCTTTTCACAGCGTGAAATAAACTTGAATAAACTTCGGCCACATGGCTGGTGGAATGTACAAGAAATCAGGTTAAACCATTTGTCAGATATGAAGACAGGTGATGCATAATAAGATAAAGGACATGCCTGTAATATGCTTTTCTGTGAAATTTCTTGTATTTATTTTGTTGTTTTGAGACAGGATCTTACTATGTAGTTCAGAATGGCCTAGAACTCCATATGCTGCACCCAAGGCTCACCCTGACTCCATGACCCTCCTTCCTCACTCTCCAGAGCACTAGATTTATAGGCACATGCCAATATCCATTGCTTTTCCTGTGTGATCTTTATAGTAATTCATTATGGAGATTCTAATGGCGCAAACCACAAGAATTCTGCATTGTGACAAGTACAGATGGTAAATTTAAGTAAAGGAGCAATTGACATAACTATGGTTATCTATGGGGATCAAATAGGGTTGAATCAAATAGGCTGCTCTTCACCACTGCCCAAAGCCCACTTAGAAAATGTTCTAAAGGTTTCCAGGATATTTCTTATGTGATTATTGCTAAATCTCACCAAAAAACTTTTGAAAAAAATTCACCGTAAAATATTTACAGAAAATCACCACAGAAAAAGAACAAGTTAATTTGTATGTGTTTGCCAACCTTCTCGTGTGGAAATACAAAAAATAATTCACGCATTAGACAGCAGTAAACAAGGTGGTACAGTTGCAAAATTTAGACCCAGAGACACCCATCAAGCAGGTTAGAAAGTCAGAGAAGTGAAAGATGGACATCAAAGTCGACTAACGTTTAAACTTCCTATTTACAGTGAGTTTGATGCTAAACCTTAAGAGGAAAGGCCTTCATGTTCAGGCTGGTAAAGTTAAGGCATAGAATCCATAAGGATGTGCCAAGGATTATGTCTCACATAACTCATGGCTCAGGAAGAGCAGCATGCCAGAATCTCACGGTGACAATCGGAGAAAATCTTTCCTGATTCTGACAATGGAAAGAAAGAGGAGAACACAGCCATTTCATAAATCCTCATGTCTCAAGGAGTTCTGACTGGAATATACGGTATTTTCTGAAAGCCTAAAACACTAGGACATTTCTACATCCAAATTCTTGGTAAAAGTGAAGTTCCTAACCCTGAAAATGAAATAGGATGTGATTTTAACTTTTATTTTATTAGACTAAGCAAATGTTCACATATGAGCAACAAATAATAAAAAACCACAGAGTACAAAATAATGGGAAAGCATGCCCCAAAAATGAAAAAAAACAACTGAAGTGAAAAGACAGTCTCTCAAAAAGATCAGTGAATTATCCACATAAAGGCAATCAGGCAACTGGCTAAATTATGGGAAAACGGTAGAGGCGACTAGATCGAAGTAATCAAAGAACAACAGGAAAAAGCTGTTTGTAAAAAACAGCATCAGTAACAATTTCTGCATTATCAAAAAGAGCATACAGAATTTGCCCAATTGCACAGAATACCTTAACTAAATCTAATGCCATGCATTCTATCTGTATTAATCAAGAAATTAAGTGTAAATGGATAATATTAAGGCCTACACTGGGTTGTTAGAAGTAGTGACATCTAGAATTAGTGACAAATTGTACATTGGATGGGAAGTAATTGTGAACATGGTTAAGGTATATGAAACAAGTGTTATTTAAACCTGGGTTTAAATAAATTGCAAAAGGGCATTGCTAACAATGGAAAAATCAGAAAAAAATTAGAAGACAATTAGAAGAATTTGTAGATATGGTGGGTTCTTAATGGACAAAGGCAAATGGAATTATGCAAAAATACTCCATTAAAGTAAACAGGGAAGAAATAAGAAAGATTAAACAAAAAAAGAGTACAATTTAAACTAATGGAAAACAGTAAGAAACATGTTATATAAATTCCCAATATACATCCTATGTATGTTATTTGAATAAACAATAATTAAAGTGTGTCAGTAAATAAAACATCCAACTCGTGTTCTCCATTAAAAATATCTACATAGAAAAGAACCATGAATCTAATGTTTTAAAATTTTATACTTTTATTTAGGCAAAATAAATAAGCTCCAGACATTTATTAGCCACTACTATGAATGCAGTTAAGAACACTATCATTTACTCTGAAAATCAGCACAGCATTTCTTTTGAAGTATTCAGACTATAAAAATGAAAGGTTTGTAATATTATCTGTTGGATTAGTTTTACTGACAATGCGTAATTGTCTAAAGGAATCAGGCATTAAATTATAAATAAATTCAATCTCCATTTGTCAACTAAAAAGTACACAAATATTTGAAAAATACAAGAAATGTATGATAACATGAAGAAAAGTATAAAATTCTAAGTTATGCAAAAATGTAAACTGCTCTAGCATTGATTCAAGAAAATCTTATTAATGTGACACTATTCATTCTGTACCTCAAAGAAAAGAATTACAGTATCAAATATGGTATCTAGGGAAGTTCTCCAACAAAACCATTCTCCTTATATATTCCACTAAAAACAAATTCAAATAACACAAGACAACAAACATGAAAGTAAAGGGAAAATCACAGAACAACAACTACCTCTGAAGGTTTCAAAATACCTCCATCATGAATTAGTAGATCCAGAAATCTGTAATTATACAGTTAAAATCAACATCCTCCCTCAAGTGGGTTTGTTGCGTATTGAAAAATACTTCATGCAATAAATGCACAGTATGAAGTCTTCTTAAAATCACAAGAAAATAGTCTCCAACAGATGATGCTCCAAGAAACAATAAAGATTTCAACGTATTCAAAGGAAAGGACATCATGTCAATAACCTCTCACATCACAATAGAATGAAACTACAAACCAAAAGCACAAACGTATCTAGAAAATTCCTTAGAATTAAAGGTTAAATCACAAATATTAAGATGATACATGTTTCAAATGAAAGATTCAATACACTATTAAGTATTTGATAATGTGTGAAAATGAATAGATACCTTTTAATCATTTCTAGGGGTGTTTCTAGAGAAGATATCAACTCAGTATTTTAATATTCCACTTCAAAACACCCGAAAAAAGGCACAAGTAACAATGCAAATCACTTAGCAGATAATAATATTTACTGCTTGACACTGACATAGGACTATAGACTACAATGAGAAGAAATTATTGAAAGTATACAAGTAGGATTATTCAATAATTAATGTCATATGTTACACTATAAAAACAAAAACCCTAAAACCCTGGATATAAAGAAATCATAGAAAAACAACTAAAGTTAAGAATAAAATGCAATAGAGAAAACTGATTTTGCTAACTTATGACATTATAGGTTGGAAAAATTAAAAAACAAATAACTATTTGGAAGACAGTACAACATGGTATACATCATAGCTTAATATAAAAAATCTGTTAATTATGTATCACCTATAAACAACTGGGTTAGTGATTATAAACATTACACCATATGAACCATAGAATGATACAGAAAGAAACAAATTTGCATAGGTTAAAAGCCCACGGATAAAAATGCTCAAAACTAGAGGTAACATTAAAGATAAAATCATAAAGAACCGTGTCCACGTAAGGTGTTTATCTTTACATAAATGGATTAGGTTATTCCAAGGGCTGGCAAATCACACAATACAAAGCACATTTTCACAAAACATCAGACCAATTCCCCACAGTGAATGTAATCATGCACTGCCAGAACACGTACTAAAGGGAGACCAACATGGTAGCGTGCGGAGTGTCATCCACTCGGCTTCTCCAGAACAAAGCGCAGCCTGGAGAGAAACGAAAGCGAGTCCAGGTCTCAAGGGCTCCACAGGAGAACTGACAGAGAAGGAGAAACTAGGATTCACTGCTCCAGGAGACACAGCGGCTCAGCACTGCAGACCCAGGCAGTGTGGTGTGGCTGGACCAGCTGTGTGGCGGACCTGTTGGGTCGGGGGTCAGCAAAAGCAATTTTGCTCCTTGCTAAGAGCCTGGGAGAGTCTTGTGTAGTTGGAGGCAGCAGTGAAAACCTGAGACACTTTCCAAGCCGCCCAACCCGCAGTCATCAGTTGGTGAGTGAACCACAGTGGGGCCCCACACTGCCGTGGAGAGGCAGTTGATGGGCAGGATCGCCACGTTAACTCGAAGCGCTCATGGTTTGACTGTCAGCAGCACAACAGGCTCAGGGTTTCACCAATGCCAATGTCTGTGAGTAGAATGAGGGAAGGGCTGTCCAGTCACAATATACACTGAGAGCTGGAAAGCAGACTGCAGGTAACTTGGCTGAGAAGTAGGAGCCGGGACCCGGACCCCAATCTGGCAAACACCAAAAGCCAGTCGTAGCCCTAGCTATAAAGGACAAAAAGCAGGCCCCTACCCTGTGGTGCAAGTAGGCAAGTGGCCTTGGTCTGAGGCAGGACAAGGGTGCCACCCCCACCCTGGTCCAGGGGCATATGCAGGCAAGAGGCCTTGGCTGGTTATAAGACAATTGTAACCCCCACCCTCCACCTGAGTTTGATTCCTGGTATAACAATATAGAGCACAGAAGAATAATGCAAACCATGAATGCCCAACATAGCAAAAAAAAAAAAAAAAAAATAGAATCTACGAATCAGATTCAAATAGAGACCCTATAAGTTTATACAACCAAATGAAGGAAACTGAAGATAGGATATCAGGCCTAGAAGGCAGTATCATGGTTAGTGATCATGAAAAGAAAGATCTTGAAAATAGCAAGGACAATCCAACAATTGCAAGATGATACAAAGAGCATCATAAGTGTGTTCAAAGTCAATGAAAACACAGGAGTCAGCACAAATGACATATAAAAACCATTCAGAGAAGTAATAGCAAAAAACTTCCCATGCATAGAAAAATCTGACATACAGGTAAGTAAAGCATACAGAACTCCAGTTAGTCATAATGAAAATATATCTATACTGAGGCATATAATAATCAAGATTCCATAAATTCCACAAGATAATGAAATATTAAAAGTGCTTAGAGAAAAAAAAAACCTATAAAGCAAAATTCATCAGAATTACTTCTCAACACAAACCCTTAAGTCAAAGAGGGCTTGGAGTGATGTAATTCAAGGCCTAAAAGAAAACTTCCAAACCAGATTGGTGTATCTTGTAAAATTACCTTTCAGAATCAATGGACAAATAAAATACTTCCATGATAAAGAACAACTAAAGAAATTCATGACCACCAAACCAGCTCTACAAAGAGTTCTGAACGATATTCTAGGTAGAGAAAACAAAGCCCACACACAGTTCCAAGAGTACCAATAGAAAGAAACTACCAGGCAGGGGAAGCAATTAAACAGAGAGGAAAAACAGGGAACCATCAACAGGAACATTATATGATGACGACAAGACAATATGTGCCAGTTATAACCATCAACATAAATGGTCTAGATTCATCAATCACAAGAAAGGCACTGGCAGGATGGATCACAAAACAAGACCCAACAACACGTGGCATTCCAAAACGCCTTTACGCTGGGCGTGGTAGCACATGCTTGTAGGAGGCTAAGGCAGGAGGATCACTGCAAATTGGAGACCAGCCTGGGTTACAAAGTGAGCTCAAGGCCAGCCTGAACTGCATAATGAGACTGTCTCAAAAAGACAAAAAAAAAAAAAAAAAAAACCACATTTAACTCAAAAAGAAATTCATGGACTGAAAGTCAAAGGATGGAAAACAATACTCCATAAGACATGAACCCAAAGAAAAGCAGGGGCAGCTAGTCTATTTGCAGATAATGTGAACTTCAAGCCAAGACTGTTCAAAAGAGACAAAGAAGATCACTACATACTCATTAAGAGAAAACTCCAAGAAGAGACAACAATCATAAATATAGATGCACCGAATACTGGTGCACCCAACTACATAAAATGAATATTAATGGACATGAAACATCAAATAAGCACTAACTGTTATTGATGAAATAGTATAGCTATAAAGACTGTACAGAAAATTCATACTATGGCCACCTCTGGAGGAATCTGTAAAAGATGAACTGGAAATAACCCTTCATTAATTTGTTCATTTGCATCATTATTCTGTAAATCTTTATACATATTTAGGTGAAATGTAAAACAAATAATTTAGTTGTAATTATTCTTTGCTTCTTGAAATGCAATCATTCTCTTTGCTTAGTTTCCAAGAAAGTCATCAACTTTGGTTAAGTCAATAAAAACTAATCCTTGAAACAACTTCCATTTTATGCAAATATCTTCCTGCAAAAGAAGCAAAATAACAGGTCAGGAAAGAAGCCTGCTTCATTCACAGAGTTCACAAGGGAAGCAATACTTAGAAGGGTAAACACATTTCTGAGCTTACATACCTCTCTCCATGTACCCATGCAGCCCAGAATGGTTCAGTTTCATACGACAAGTAAGGCAATTGCGGCAAGCTGGGAAATTCAAACCTGCCATCTCTCTGCAACCTACTTATCCATCCTCCCAGGATATTACTTTCTTTTCCTCAGACTCAATCCTCAACAAAGATCTACACTTATTCTCACTACTTATAGTCGCTTGAAGGTTGACCTATGTCTTTTCACAATTTTTCTTCTGAACTCAAATACGTTTTGTTTGCTAAATACCAAGCAATTCTACATGAGCAAATTGTGAGACTAAAAATCCACACCACCCAACGTTATCACAATTGTGCAAATGCAAAGCTCAGTCCTCTATGTGCAAGTTCAAAGCTCCGCAGTGGTGAATCCATGGCACATATGCTACAGTGGGCACACGGGGATCTTTCGGTTGGCACACGAGCCAAGTCACTCAGCATCACCCCAGCAGCCACGCATCAAACAACCCTGCATACAGAGGGAACATGCCATGCTTGGAAATGAGTAGTGGCGTCGTGCAGCTTTGAGATAGCGTCAGAATCCAGTTGCATTTTTTGAGACAATTGTTGTCTCCAGCATTGAAGGACTTATTATAGATGTAGAAAGAGATTACACATCTCCTGTAAGAGGTGTAGGTAAAATTAGTTCACTTTCTATCCTTGTGTGCAGTATTTTACACTGTCCATAACACATCCCATGGAAGTCCCAAGTACAGCAACTCAGGATACCGACATCTCCACTCAATGTCTTTTCTTGGTCCACCCCAAACCGCTATTGTCCTGTAGAGGCTGTTCTTCCCTGTGGGCAGAACGAATTATATACAGACAGATATATTTGGCCATAAACTCATATTTAAGTTAAGCACCATGCCACAGAATCTTCGTAAACTGCTCAGAGCATTTATGCAAGCTGAGGGTGTTCTTTATTATAAATATCATAACTATCTTGTAGGTGTAGATGCAAAAGAGCTCATAATAACTATCCACAAAGACATGTAGATATTCAGGGAACACCTACTCTGAAACCACTCAGATATCCCTGAAAGTGTTGGCACGGTTTAATATTATATAGCCTCCATCAGCTTATATTCAAAAGTTATTTGGGCTTCCTATTTTATTGAGGCAACTCTTCAAAAGTACTGACTTGAAAGTTGTGAAATTTTCACCTGTCTTCTTCTATGGCCCAGCAATTTTTAAGCCAATGCAGTTGGATGGGGCTTTCTGGATGTATCACTCTTGATGAATTCAAAAGGTTTCTGTCTGCTAAGCAAGAAAGGTTATAGTCACAGACATGCATCAGGGAGATATGATAAATTAAGAAATTTAGATCTTCCTTTGAAGATAGATGCAATTGTAGAGATTCAGTACGCTACCTAAAGACACGCATTTGTCTTTCATCATATTACAAGCTCTGTGATATTGGGACAGTAACTTGTCTATCCTCAGGTGCTTCAGCAGGAACTAATGTGACAAACAGAACTGGCTTTTGTGATCTCATTAGAAGGATAGGGAATGCTTGGTCTCCGACCAACTACATAACTGTGGACTGCATGTCTTCGCTCGGGCACCACCAAATTGGAGCTGGCTCTGTGCTGTGTCCCCTCCACATGGGACAGCAGAAGTGCCAGCCAAACAATGGACCTGATCTTGGACAAGGAAAAAAGGCTGGAATCAGAAATTCTACATGATTGACTAGAGGAGGAGTCACATCACAGAGGCTGAAGAAAGATCGACTGAGAAGGAACGACCTGGAAGATTCAACATGGCTGAACAGAGGAGAAGACGCCAGAGAGACTCAGAGAACACCAACAAGAAACAGAGAGGATAATCTATCACAAAAAAGAGACATAAGAAATGAGTTAACCAAACAGTGAGGTGACCATGTCTGAATTCTGCTTTGAAGATTCCAACCCAAAGAACACTATTCAGACAAACGTAGTTTTCCACGAGGAAAACTGCACAGGGACTAATCAGTGGCGGCTGGTGAACAGACGGGGTTCATGTGGTCGGCAAGCAGGTTCAGCCCAAGTTGCACAAGATGGGAAGATCACACTGGCCCCGTCTCCAGTGTCTGTGGATGTCTGCATCCAGCACCAATCCGGGGGTGTTCTGCCACCTTAGACTTTCACATCTTGGTCTGAACTCTGCTCCTTACTCCAGTGTGTCCTCTTTTGGAAGAAGTTTCCCACAACTTTCTGCTCATTTCCCCCGACTTGCATTCCATTATTTGCCTCTTTCTTTCTTTGAAGCGTGTATATGTGTATTTCTTTTCCTCTTGCCCTTTTCTTCCAATATAATTTATAGAGGGTGAGGGACTTGTTTCTTGTCCCTTTTTATACTTTTTAATTTTATCCATATCTTCTCACCTAACTTCCTATTCCTGTTTCTTGTCCTTCCATTTTACTTTTCTTTCTTCTCTCCCCTCTTTGTATGTCTCCCTTTAACACTATCTTTAGTACTTACATTAGCTATGGAATCCTTTCTCCTACCCATTTCTTACTACCAATTTCATAGCCTCTCACTCCATCTAATATATCACATATCTCGACCCCACTCCTATTTCCTCCTTCCTATACCACATAGCAGACTTTTTTAGAAAAACCACTGCCCCCGCTGCTACCCCCCACCACCACATCTGGCATTATCTGGCCACCAATCTTCTGGGCTTTAGATAATTGATTTTATAAAATTACTGTTGAAATAAGAGGAGATATAGCTACTGCATTTTGTGCATATGAGCTGTGGGTCAATACGTGGACTGTTATAATGTTTACATTGTAACTGTAGGGTTTTTTTCTCCAAGCTAAAGGAAAATCCAGAAGTGGATCCCACCAGGAGCAATGGTGCATGCCTGTGGTCCAAGCAGTCAGGAAGCTGTGACAGGAGGATCACTGTGAGTTCGAGGCCAGCCTGGGCTACATAATGAATTCAAGGCCAGCCTGAACTGCATAGCAAGACCCCGTCGCCAGAAAAAAAAAAGAAAGAAAGAAAAACCAGTGGAATTCAATACAATTCATTTCACCATGGTGAAATGATGTTATGCATTAGTACAGGTTGTCACCCAGAAATAGAAGTCATTTTCTAGCAATATAAATTTTGACATAAAAATTTTCCAGTAAGATTATACTTGAACCAATGTGCTTTGTGAATGCATGAAGAAAATGTACAACTTCCGCTCATTTTACCACTTGGCCTGTCCCCTACATCTGTGATATGTGCACAAAAAATAGAAGAATTACTGCATCAGCTAGAAATGTATAAATATTTTAATGTCAGTGTTAGAATCAGAAATACACAAAATTCTTCTCTTATATTTAACAAGAAGAAAAAAAAAGAAAGGTTAAAAAGTATAATGTGCAGAAAATGTTCGTCACATAGGATGCTGTTATGACTGAAGTGTCCCCTTGAGCCCTCATGCAGTAATGGAGGTAGCGGAGTCTAGTTTGTGACTGGTTCATTGTCTAGCACTGGTGCTGTACCTGCCCAGGGGCAGTTAACCAGAATACAATATAAGGGAGGGAAGGACGCCTGCTTTTCCCTTTCTACCCTGTTGGCTCTTGTCACTTGTGGCTGCCAGGAACAGTTAAACCTCAGCCATGCCACCCTGCCTTGGAGCCAACTGAGTATGGATTGAAACTTCAAAAAAAAAAAAAAAAAAAAAAAAAAAAAACTGTGAGCTAAATAAACCTTTCCTTCCTTCATTTTGGGTACCAGGTACTTTGTCTCAGGAATGAGAGAGAAGTAACCAAAACAGATGCACACACTTTTTAAGTTTATGTTAACAGGGAATACAGGCCTGGAACTTTGGTGTCACTGCAAAAGGAATAATTCTTCTAAAAACATACATGTGAACCATCTGGCAAACTCAGCCAGCAAGGTGAAATGTGTCCCACTCAAGCCCAGGGCATATTTTAGTTTGTCCCAAGCAAAAGATGAACGAGGAAAGAACTTCATTTAAGGTAAGTATACTTCATTTTGAGAAAATAAAATAGATTGGTGGAGAATTCACTAGAATGAGCTTATATTGAAGAAAAATGAAATGACAAGACCCAGTTAAAAGCAACTTCCACTTTGGGGAAGAAGTGATCTGGGAAACATTGCACTGGCTTGGTGTGGTAAGGCTGACACTTGGCTTCACAGTACACTAATGATACTCATTTCCTTTGCTGACATGTAGAATTATTTCTTCAATATTGTTCTTCCATCTCATAGGCCACTTCTTAGCAATGGTTCTTTGAGTAGATGCAAGAAACACAACAGCCCGATAACATCAGTTGGTATTTTGTAAACATAGGGGGAAAAACTCCATTCTGTCATTGATCTTTTAATATCTGGTAATGCAAGATACCAATATTAAGACAACTCATGAACAAAACCCACACTGCACAGGAAACACTTCAAAGAATCAACTGGGATCTCATCTTATTTAAAAAATAAAAATAAAAAAAAACTTCTGCCCATCAAAGGAAGTCACCAACAGTGAAGATATAACTTACAGAGTAGGAAAAAATTTTAGCCAACTGTCCCTCGGACCTCTGTCTGAACATATAAAGAACCTTTATACATACCTAGAGTGTATAAAGAATTGAAACAAATCAGGCCACCCAAATTCAAAGACCCAAGCCAAAACTGGGCATCTGAGATAAGTATGCACTTCTCAGATGAAGAAATACAAATGGCAAATACATGAAAAAATGTTCAACATCACTGGTCATTAGAGAGTTGTAAATTAAAAGAGCACTGAGATTCCATCTCACTCCACAAAGAATGACTATTAGCAAGAAATCACCAACACCAAATGCTGGTGGGGCTGTTGGGAAAAAACCACTGTTCTCCACTGCTGGTAAGAATTCAGACTGGTACAACCACTGTGGAAATCAGTATGGAGATTACTCAAAGAGCTAGGATTAGATGTCCCACTTGACCTAGCTATTCTCCTTCTGGGTATCTTCCCACAGCAATGTATATGCACCTATGTTTATAGCAGCAAAATCTTGTAGTAGTTAAATCTTGGAAACAACCCAAGTTGCCATCAACTGAGGAATGGATTTTAAACAAGATATGATCTTTTTTATACAATGCAGTACTACTCAGCCATAAAGAGAAATAAACTTGAGACTTTATAGGTAAATGGACCCAAGTAGAAATCATACTCATAAGTTAAATAAATCAAACTCACATGTGTGAACATTGTATTGTCTCCCTGTTGTGAGAAACTAAAAGAGTAAATAACATCTAAAATGTATGACAGATATCGTGAGATGGGAAGAAACTGTTCAAAAGGAAAAAGAAACTAAGATGAGGGAAAGGGGAAAGGAAGGAAGGGAAAAGGGAAAAAATGCAAGTTAGTTATACCACTAGTATCTCTTAGTTTACTGAAAAAGGTTTGTGCTAATATGAATTGGAGAATCTTTTATTGCCCATATCTTGTATTCTGAGAAAGTACTTTAAAGATAACAGTACACAGTGTATTACCAATTTTAGTCCCTATTATTTTATAAAATTTTGTTTGACTTTTTCCATAAAATGAATATCAATATTAAAGGTAAATTTGTATTTTGTTCTTCTTATATATTTTGTGTCTCATTCACTTTGTAACATCAGCCATTTTGCACTTTTTTTATAAATTCAAAACAGAACAGTGCGCTTCCGTTTCAGTCCACCTAGAAATTCTCAATATGGATTATAAATCAGCACAGTAACTCTTGGGAATCACTAAGCCCTATACATTTCCTAGTACAGCTCAATATACAGTACTTTCTGATATAATTGACCTGTGGTCTGAGCACATGACCTCTCCCAAATTTCATGCGTTATATCCTGCTCCACAATGTGATGCACGGGAATTAATGTCATGACATCAAAGCCCTCCTACACAAGGGAACAAGTTTTAAAAGTCAAATCCTGTATGAACTTAGTAGCTTTAGTAGTTTCAATCACATCGTGCTTGACGTCATACTTCCTGTTCATAGACTGCCACCTACTGTCAGACAGTGGGATATCATCTGTTCAGTTGCTCATTTGCCAGCCAAAATCTCTAGGAGCCACGTCTGTAGGAAAATTATTAGGGTTTAGTGCACAGGGGTTATTTTCTTAAAAAGCACTGACTGCCCCACCTTAGACAGTCACTGCCACTGTTAGGCTAGGTAGTTTTATAATTGACTTGAAACTTCCAACCAGTATAGAACTCCAGCACTGAACTAACTACTTACTTGTCCAGAAAATGGGTTGTGGTCATAGGTGGAGACCCAGAGGCTCGGTATCCACACAAGGGCAGAGTCTTCTGGCTGCCAAAGAGTCCAGCTTTATCAGGGGTACCCTGACAACACCCAGACAAAGTAACAAACCTAGAGGGTGCCCCATAAGATTCCCATGTGGCAAGTGACATAGGGAAACGCTTCATAAGGCTGCTATGACCAAGTCCCAAGCAGCTTAGCCCTATCGGGTTACATTCCTGGGCTGACAGCTCAAGGGACGCCCTCTGGGTCCCTATGAACATGTCAGCGATTGACCCAAGGATGCCTGTTAGGCTCCCATGCCCTCTCCTTGCCTACCACATGCGTTTGGGAGTACAAGCCATCCATTCCACCTGAACCCCTATCTAAATACCTTCTCAGTAAGTCCCTTTTTCAGTTATAGATATGTAACAATCCAAAAAACAAACAACTGCGTAGATTTTCTGAGGACTCTAAAAATTTTGCTGATGGTTTCCACACCCTTAAAATGGCTTCAGATCTGACCTGGTGAGATGCTGTCCAAGTCTTTCTGGTTTCTTGTTGCACAGCAATAAAAACAAAACAACAACAACAAAAAAGGAACATAAGAGCTGGAAAGCAGGTTAATGATGAAGTCTATGTGGCTTAACCTGATAATACACAGCAAACTGATGCATTATTTGGACCCCAAGAGGGACTCAAGTATGGTTATAAAACAGGGGAGAAGAAGTCTAATGGAGCTTATACCTTCTGGTCGCCTTACAGGGTACGTGCGGGGGGTGGGGGGCCCAAGCCTGTAATCTACAGTCAGCTCAGGTACTGATAAAAACCCAGCTGCTTCCCAACTCCAGCTTGCAGAGGCACACCACAAGCACACTAATCCACACCTGAGTAGGCAAGGTTAGACGTTCTAAGACAGCATTTTATCAGTCAGTCAGCTCCAGCCATTAGGTACCATGCTCTAGGAACTCAGAGCCCATAAACTGGGACAAGTACATTGGTCGGAGTGGGTTATTTGACCTTAATATTCATGACAAAAGAGAAGAGAAAGAGAAGTTGAGTAAGACAGAGGCAGGCTATAGCCAAGCTCAGCCTAAGGGATATGAAGCTGCTGGGTTAAGGGGAACTGAGTTCATCTCAACAGCAACAGCAGCAAGTCGGGGTGCTTCAAGTACAAGTGGCCAGGACACTGGACAAAAGAGCGTCCTCTAAAGCCACCAAACTCTGCTGGGCCTGTGAGAACACAGAAGACTCTTGACGTTGGAGAAGAGACCCCTCATTCCCAGAGAAAGGTAATGCTGCCCACCACCGTGGTGGCCAGGGAAGAATGCCTGCCCGGACAGTGGGCAACAGTATCTAAAGAGGCCCACGTGGCCTCCACACAAGGACACCCTCGTGGCCATACAGGAGCCTTGGGCGACCCTAGATGTAGCAGACGAGCCTCTGGGAGACTGAGGTGTCTTAATTCTCATTTTTTATTGAGATGAGCTTTCACCCTATTCTAAAGTTGTGCACCTTGAAGGAGTTAGCTGCTTGACTTTCTTTACACCCGCTCTGAACTGCCAGTTGGAAGATTTCCTCTTCCAAGTTGCCTTTCTGTTGAAACTAGAGTGCCCCACACCAGTAACTGAAGAGATATACCCTTCCTACCGAGGGCCACTCTGTCACTCAAACCTGAGACAGTCCATGTCCTAGTCACTAGGGACCCAGCCAGCTTGACCCTATGGGGCCCAATTTCTCTGCTGGGAGTTGATCCCCAAGCATATTATGATGGGGCTCTGAGGAGGGCAGTCA
Source organism: Dolichotis patagonum (assembly GCA_004027295.1). Classification (NCBI taxonomy): domain Eukaryota; kingdom Metazoa; phylum Chordata; class Mammalia; order Rodentia; family Caviidae; genus Dolichotis; species Dolichotis patagonum. The sequence continues at coordinate 13,814 of PVJX010023237.1, read as the reverse complement.
AGGCCACTCCGGTAGTCATTCTACCACAAGACCCTAATTATACCCTCACAATGACAGTATTACCTTGAGAGAACTTAGGCCGAGGATGAAGCCCGCCATTGATAAATTGTTGACTACAGGGTTGCTGGTGGCATATTAGTGCAATGCATCCATTTTTCCCATAATCACCCATTAGGAATATATCACCTAGTACAAAATTACATATAAATCAATGAAGCTGAGGTACCTATTCATCCACTAGTAACAGACCCATACACCCTTTACCACAGATCCTAGGAGACACTAACTGGTTCTCTCTAAACTCAGAGATGCCCTCTGTATCCCCAAGGATCTGAACTCTCAATAGTGGTTTGACTTGGATGTAACGATCTCCAAACAAGGTTTTGTCAAGAGTGTACTTGGACTGTCTTTCCTCACGGTTTCAGAGGTAGCCCCTACTTGTTTGCACAGGCTCTAGACTGTGACCTAAAGTAACAGTTAAAAGTTGAAAAAGGGAGAATTATTACTATATATAGATGACCCCATTTGTAGTCCCACCAATCTCAATTTTCTACCAAAGGGGGTTACAAAGTGTCCCAAAATAAGGCTCAGATTTCTCAACAAAGTGACATATCTAGGATATGTTTTAATATCAGGGCAACAAAACTGTCAGCAAAGATAACAAATTTACCATGGGGTCCTCCAGAGAGTCAAGAGCAGTAGAGGGCCTTCTTGGAAATCATGGGATTCTGTCATATATAGATATCCCATTTTAAGTAGTAGCCAAAGCCCTATGTGAGACAAATCAATGACAAAAACTGAACCTTTGAAAAGGGCATTAGTTTCATAAAATGAGCCATCAGGAGAGAGTTATCCCAGACAGTCCTACCAAGTCACTGAAGCGCGAGAACTCTCTCCTGGGATTTCTGCCCAAAAGTTAGAGCTTACTGTCCGCACTTGGGCTTTCCAAACTGCCAATGCCAAGTGGGTCTAGTAGGCAGTGGCTGAAGCTGGAGACTGATCACACATGCAAGAGTGAGGCAAGCCTGGTAGAACAATGAGGCCCCAGGCAAACAGGTGTTCCATTTCCAAGAACACCAGCCCTCAGGTTGCCATGGATGCAGGTTACTAGGCAACAAGATGTCATGTGACACTAAACTGCTAATGTTTAAATAAACACTACAGTGGTTGAGCAGTTTCTTTCCTCCCATCCACAGCGAGGGCCTCAGCTTTCTAGTTTATGTTTCCACCCTCTCACCGTCCTTTCCCCCAGGAACTTCAAGAGCTGCTCTGGATGAAGCATGGGTCAGTATACACCAGTGATGATGAATCTTTTAGTATCATTTCTACAATCCACAGAGGCTTCGTTATCAGGAAGGGTTGAATAAGCCAATCGAACTCTCAAGTGACCATTAGACAAGCTGTGCTGGAAAAAAAAACTCCATAAATGGCTAGAACTCCTCCCAATTGCTTAATGAAACCTTGGGTACACCCTAAACCCAGACTTAATCTCAGCCTATTTGTGGGAGGCTCTTTTTGACATCTAATCTATTTACTGATATGAAAACTTCCCAGCGCCTTCAACACGTGACCCATCTGGAAACTTTCCAGCAGGCCCTTTGGGAATACAGAAGCATGATTCTTTCACTCCCAGGGACTAAGAATAATTGTCAGTTCAAAGTCTGCTGTGGGCCAGGTCTCAAGACCCGAAAAAAGGGTGGATCCCAGCACTCACTCACTTCCAAATGGAAAAGTCCTTATACAACCCTACAAATCACTCATATTGACATTAAGGTACAGGAAGAGATTGCTGGATTCACCTCTCCAGTATAAAAATCCACACTAAGACACAAAAAGCAAAGACAAACCACAAACCCCCGCAAACCGGTGGATGACTTTATTTCTCTTCAGGAAAAAAAAAAAAAAAAAAAACCCTGCTCAATCAGGTAAATAAAACATTTTGTTTCCTCTAAATTGAGTGGCTAGTCTTGTTACTCTTAATTGCTACAGTTGAGGTAATTGCTCTAAATTATAAAATGACCTCTTTTTTCCCCCCAGTTTGTCACAGGATCCTTCTGGATGATTCAAGTACTGCTCTGTCAGACAGTGAAGAGTGATCATTATATGACATTTTAAAGCTAATCACATTTTTCATCTATCATCAATAGTTGGTAGCCAGCACAGCTGGGAGAAGCAGCCAGCCGAGCCCTGACTAGCACACCGGCTGCCGTTCGGACTCTCTGGGTGGGATAGCCAATGTGAGCCAGGAGAACCAGCCAGTCACACCTTAGAGAAGCCACAAGTGTCCAGAGAAACCCGCCTCACACCCCACTGCCTCCTGGGGAACCAGGGTAGGGAGAAACCCAGGTGCCTAACCCACCCCCCTGCACTGTGGACAGGTAACCAATGTGGGAAGCACCTGGGACCCCACAATCCACTCATCCAGAGGAACCCAGGAAAATGTCAAGATGAAGAAGCAAAAGGTGATCTCTGGCCTCCAGCCCACCCCAGCAGACATGCACGTGGAAGAAAGTGGAAGTCACACACCTGAAATTTCTGGGATGATGGCAACTGAGATACAGAAACTATTTCACAAGACTGTAAAAGATATCAGATCAAAAATAATATCTCAGGTTAAAGAAATGACAAACATAGCAAAAAGGTTGCTGAGTGTACCTAAAGAAGACATAGAAAAAAAGAGGAGCATAGGAGAATGAGAGAAATCTTGAATGAACAATATAGAGAAGAACTGGAATGCATGAAACAGACTCAAGGAGATACCCAGAAAATTAAAAAATCCATTGAAAGCTGACAAAATCGCTTGAAAGAAACTGAAGACAGACTTTCAGACCTTGATGACAGGTTTGCAGCTGGCGATTGCAAAAGGAAAGATCTCTTAAAAATAACGAGTAACCAGGAAATAACAATTCAACAGCTCCAAGATGATGCAAAAAATAATAATAATTTAAGAATAGGAAGTGTCAGTGAAAAAGCAGGAGTCAACACAAATGACATAGACTATTTACAGAAATAATAGCTGAGAACTTCCCAAGCATGGAGAAAGGACCTGACATACAGATAAGTAAGGCACATAGAATGCCAGCCAACCATAATCAAAATAAATCTATACCCAGACATATAATAACCAGGACCCAGAAATTCAGCACAAGAACAGAATACTAAAGGCTGTTAGAGAAAAAGACACAGATCATCTGTAAAGGTAAACCCATCAAAATAATGGCAGACTTAACACAAACCACCAAGAAGAGCTTGGAGTATGGCCCTGAAGCAAGGCCAGCAGATTGCTGTAGCTGCTGGTTTCAAACAGGAGCCTAAAGAGAATTCTTTCTGTGGTCTGTTGGCAATTTCAAAACTTTGGAAATGGAATGGTCAATTCATCAGAAAGAAATAGCAGGTGAGTATGGTGGACTTTGGGGGGCCTGCTGGGGAGAGACCCTGGCGCCTCGGGACCTGCACCGTGCAGTTGACTCGGGGTTGCCAGGAGAACGAGGAGCTCGTCCCCTCTCTCGGGCGCGGCTGAGAGTGTGGCAGACTTTCAGTGGCCTGAAGGAGAGAGACCCTGGTGTGTCGGGACCTGCATTGTGTGGTTGACTTGGGGTGCCAGGAGAACAGGGGGCTCCACCCCTATCTGGGGGGCAGCTGAGAGTGTGGCAGACTTTTGGTGGCCTGAAGGAGACAGACCCTGGCGCATCGGGACCTGTACCGTGCAGTTGACTCGGGGTGCCGGGAGAACAAGGAGCTCCTTCCCTCTCTGGGGGCGGCTGAGAGTGTGGCAGACTTTCGGCGGCCTGAAGGAGAGAGACC
>PVJX010023236.1:0-29542 GCA_004027295.1 Dolichotis patagonum | reverse complement strand
AGGACCACATAGAGAAACACTCCTTGAGCAAAAAGCAATTATCTCCACTTGGCTAATGCTGGCCCTGTCTGCATGTACTGTCTCCATTTACAGAACTAGCTAGGCCATTTGCTTTTCCCTTCAATTGGCTTTAAGCAATGTAAATAGGGCTGGCTGAGATGTTGATGTGTAATCTTTGAAGCTAGGTGACAGTCACAGTTTCTTTGCCCTGTGACTCCCGAAAAACATGGTTGAGCCAGGAGGATGAAGAGCCACAGCTACAGGCTATCACTTGGGATCAGCCTCAAGATGAGAGGCTGTGACTTTGCAGGGAAGAAAAGTTTACATATCAGAACTTAGGCACTGGCCCCAAAACATTAGATGCTACCTCAGTTTTGTTATGCAGATTAGTGTTTCTGCAAATCCTTCTCTCTGCATATTGTAGAGGTGCTTCAGGTCTCTTAACTAGGCCAACCCATAGTACTCACATGTTTTCCACATCCTCATAGTCACCCATCCTCAGGCTACCCCCTTTTTTATGAATTAATCAAATCCTGGTGAAGGCCTTTGCTCAGACAAACCTTCTTCCTGAAAGTGGTAGATTGAAATGAACTTATTGGAATTCCAATAATATTTCCATAGGATTACAGATATAAGCTTCTCAGACCACAACAAGGTTCAGGAAGGACCTTCTGTATTGCTCTTCTTGACTTGAAGGTTTATGTTGAGAAGTCTGCCATGATTCCGATGGGTTTTCCTTCATAGGCAACCTGTCTCTTCTCTCTAATAGCTTTTAATATTCTGTTCTTGTGCTGGATTTCTGGGATCTTGATTACTATATGTCTCAGTATAGATTTATTTCAGTTAAGGCTAATTGGAGTATTACATGTCTCACTTATCTGTGTGTCAGATTCTGTTCCCATGCTTGGGAAATTTTCTGCTATTATCTTTGCAAATAGTCTTTTTGTTATTTGTGCTCACTCTTACTTTTTCACTGACACCTGTCAGTCTTATATTATTTCTTTTGCCTTATCTTGCACCTGTTGAATTGTTACTTCCTGATCCCTTGTTATTTTTAAGAGATATTTCTTCTGTGATCACTATCCATGACCTTGTCTTCAAGGTTTGAAAGTCTGTCTTCAATTTCATTCAAGTGGTTTTGCCAGCTTTCAATGGAATTTTTCATTTTCTGGATATGTTTGAATCTCTTTCATGCATTTGATTTCTTTCCTATATAGATCATTCATTTTCCTTCATTTTCCTATTGTCCTCTATTTTTTAAATCTATCTCTATTCTAGATTTACTGAGTATTTCCCTTATGGTTGTTGCCATTTTTTTTTACCAGAGAGATTATTTTTTATCTGATTTCCTCAATATCCTCATGGACTTATTTCTTTACTACAGTTGCTATCCTTTCTGAAATTTCAGGTATGTGTCTTCTGTTTTCTCTATCTTATTCTCTCCTGGACTTGTTCTGGGTGGAGTGTTCTGAGATTGTATTTTGCTTCTGCATCTTATCATTTTCTATTTAAAAATTTTTATTTTGTTTTCTGCATTCAGAAACTTTTATAGTAGGTAGCTATATTACTAGTATCAAGTGAAGTGACTATTTTTATCCTCTGTGGGGGTTCCTGGGGATTCTGCGAGCCATCTGCCATCATTTATGGATCTCTTTCATTTTATCCTGGTTAAAGTAAACTGTGTTTTTACAGCTAACAATAGAAATTGATGTTGGAAATGTTTGCACATAATGCTGTCAAGGAAATGGAAATCTGAGATTCATTATTGATCGAGTTGGGCTGAAGGCATGGGAATGAAGCATTTTCTTAACCATTGGCTGTGGCTCATTGGAGTCAAGTGCCTACTGAAGGCATTGTTTTGTTGAATGCAAGTAGCTGCTTCCATATAATATTTTAAAATAAATGCACTGTCCTGGCTATACACAGTTGTGCTAGAAAGCTTAAAGAAAGAGACAGAAAATAGGTTCAAGGTTTTAAATTCTTGCTTCAATGCAGTCTGACAAAACAACGGAATTTATGACTGGTCTAAAAATATATCATTTCTTATAGCCACAGGGTTGATGAAGCTGAACATCCACTATGTGCTCTGATTCTGTGACTTGTTAAATTATATTACAGGCTCACTTCACAGGCTTACTAAGTTCTGTAAGTTAAATTCATGGCATTGAGAGGAAAAGAGTGGGATATCATCAATGAACATTTGAAAGAATTCAGATGATTCATTCCCAGTCTCCCATACCTCACTAAATCTTCTTCACCTCAGAAGCAGCCCTTCTCCTCTGAAGGGCATAACACTATCTAATGACCCTGCAAAGACCTTGCCTTGCTTCTTAGAGCATGTCGGTTCATGACCTATTCTCAAGACCCCCTTATTACCTCCATACATCTATTTGATGTCAAATCCCAGTATGTCCCAGAAAGCTAATCATAAAGTCATATCTTGGAACAAAAATGTTCTTCTGCTACAAACATTGCAACAGTTCATTTGCCAATTGCAATTTATGTCTACCAAAACTTGCATGATGGTCTCCATTGCCCATTTTATTTTTCTTCGTAACAAGAGCATTTTTTTTTTGCAATGACCCAACTGAAAAAGTATATTTCTCAAACTTCCTAGCCTCTAGAGGTGGCCATGTAGCAAAGCTATGAAACATAAATGTAAATCCGCGATTGTTTCAAAAATAAAACAAAACAAAACAGTTTTAGTATCCTAAGAGATATTCTTGCTTCTTATACCTCTCTCATTCTTTCTGCCTGGTCATGGTCATAATTTCTAGAGCTATAGATTCCATTTTATGTTCATGAGGGAAAGGCTAGGAGAATTGCTGAAACTTAGATCTGACATTTTTATGTCTTTGAACAAATTACACCAATCACTTAGTACTTTTCTTCTGATTGTTTAATGGTGGGAGAAAATGGAACCTAATTTATTTAAGTCATTGTGGAGTTAAATTTACTCTTCTATTCAGCTAAACATAATAATGACCAGGTAGTGGGTAAAAATGTAGCAAAGATATTAAAAGCACCAATTTTCTCCTAGATGAAGTAAAAATCTCTAGGCTTCACTAGTGAGCCAGTTTAGATTCCATACCTACCCTTTATCCAGTTAGTTTGGCCAGAGCAATGCTATGTACTAAATAGCTTAGGCCTATAGATTCTTGTCTTGGAAATTGTGGTCAATTACACTGATCTTACTTGTTTACAACTCCATAAGGAAGAAGGTACTGACAGGAAAAAGAAAGGAATGTTTGAATATGAAATAGGCAGGTAACATACTCACTTCACCTCTGTTGTAGATATGATATTAAAATTTATTCCTAATTATTCTTGATCTTCTTTCATTGCCATAGGCAATCTACTGAACATAGTTGACTTCCTATTAAACATATGATAGCGTGATAAGAGCTAATCTCCTGATTTGAGCCTTATGGTCTCATTGCTAGATCATTCATATATATATATATATATATATGAATGATACACACACACACACACACACACACACATGAATATGATTTCACTAGTCAACATCTTTGAGTTTGGTTTATTTGAATGCCCCATCTCCATGCCCAGACTTTGGTCTGCTCTGGCTATAATAACAAACTAGGCCTAGGGTCTGAACAAATAAGAGGCAGATCCTGTACTGGCAGGTCCAGGTAAATGGTACTTCAGGAATTACCTTAGCATCCAGCCCAATCACCTGCTAGGAATCTCCCTCTGTTTCACTTCTTGGCAGTCTACTTGAATCCCCAAAATTGTCCTAGGTGCCATAAATGTTGTATTTTCTTTGTGTAATTTCAGCAGTGGCATTCACCACATGCAGGACTACCAAAGGAGAGCATGGAGTGGGGTAGGTTCAGTCAATAAAATTCCCAAACCCTCACCCCTATAAACTGGGATCACTGATCCACTGCAGTTCCGGTAAAGAGTGAGGCAACAGACATAGCCAGAATGATATCAGCTCCAAAAACATATGGCAATTTTGGAGAACAAACAGTCAGATTGATTTAGTAAACTTCATGCTGCTAAGTGTCCTTGCAAAAATCTTAGGCTGTGGCTAACTCACTAGTATTTATTGAGTACTAGAAAATGTACTGCTGAGTGACAGAGAGCTTATCATTAATAATCAATAGAACTAAGAGAGTTCTGGACTGGAAGATAGGAATTTTAAAATGCTAATATTGCTTACTGTGGATGCAACTATGAACAAATCATTTCAGCTGAATGATCACAAAGTTCTCCAGCTCTAAAACAGAACTCATTAAAATTATTTGCTGAGCAGTTTTGTTTATCTCATTACTTTGCTTTAAAAAGCCTTTCTTAATATCACAAAGTCCAACTCTGGTGATTTATAATATATTCAACATGAATATATTATAATTTATATATATATAATTTATATAACATGAAATTACAATAAATTTCATGTTTGTGGAATCCAGATTAATGAGGTTTAACTACGTGCTAATTAAAACCCCTTAAAATTCGGTAAAGACTTTCCCTCCAAGGGTTCAGATTTGTTAAAGAAATGTTCTCACTAGACTTCACAATGAGGTTGGCAAACAAATAGTCAGGCCACAAGCCCTACAAGGAAAACCTCTGAGCTATTCTTGCCAGTTTTGACTGCGAAAGGTACGTTGGCAGCCTAACATACCTGGACTCCTCATTGTCTAGTTGGTAACTCACTCTCTTAAGAGATTCTTGTAATGATTTCAAACCAAATTGGAATGTATCATTGAAGTTCAATTAGCAGATTCATTAGCTGTGTCTTGATCACATCTCTGGTCGTCATCGCTAATAGACTGCATTAAATTTTTCATTTATTATAGTCATTTGTCCCTGTCTGCGATAAGGTTGTGAAGAAATTTGTATTCCACTTCTAATTAGCGTGTTAAGTGGTTTTTCTGCTTAGAACATACATTGGTTGTGGTTCAGGATGATATGACCATTTAAAAACCATTCGCAAGGATTAGTCTGGGGGATCTGATTGAAACAGCTAAGGCAGGGTGATATCACCTAGTCTAGTAATAAACAAGGGCCATTTAGGGGTTCAAAATGAGTCAAATTCCATGGCAGGAAGAAAGGTAGTGTACTCCAGAAGGAAAAGCAGTTGTTTCACTGCATCCTGAAGGAAGTTTTTCAATGAATAGAAGGATTCCATTAGGGTAGCTTTATCCCACAAGCCAAGAAAGGTCACCTGCATCAGAATCATCCTGCAGGCTTGTAAAAACTGTAGCCTTTAGGCTGTACTGCAGACCTCTGGGGATAGGATCTAGGGAACTGCATGCTTAGCAAGCACCTCAGACCCCTCCTAGGGCTACTAAAGTTTGACCATCACAGAGGATGCCTGTGAGAATGGATAGGGAGACAAATTTATGTGCACCAAAGACATCAGAGAATTTGGTAATGAAATATTGAGAAATCATTTCATTTGTATTTATTTTTGGGATCTTTGCCCTCTAGAGTAAACTATTAGGGGGAAGGATACATTTGCAACAAGTAATTTAAAAAAAAAATTTATAGGTTTTGAATTTTCTTTGCTTGCTCCATGTAGTATTTTTTAACTTTTGAGTATTTGAGTCAACTGTGTGAAGTCATTCTTATACATTTTCTTATAAATCTAAGAATCATGGCTGTACTCAAATTTATATCTTTTACTTAAAATTCATACTTCAGTAATTCATAATTTTTAGGGTATTTTATATTTTGAGATGGATAAATGGCATGGATCTTGATTTCTACAAATGCATATTCATCAATGTGTAAAATTTACGTTTAATTTCTTGGGATTTATACTCCCAGGATCTATGAACTCTAAGCTAGGAACCTCTGACCTAACCCACGCCACCCAGTCTGCAATCTATAGACTCAGGAGACCCTGGCATGTACCCATAGCAAGGAAGGAAATGACATAGTTTTGAGTGGAACAAATGGATGAAAACAATGCTAAGGAATTCAGCTGCTCTAAAAGGCTTGACTCTGACCTGTATAAATCTGTCACATTTGCTACAGAAATAGTTTCTTTCCTTTAAGAATATGAGAGGTTACCTGTCTGACAGGACTAGTCATATGAAGCTAAGGAACCCTAATTAATGGCGTATGTAATGAATGTAATAGGATTATGCCCTGCTAATGTCGTGAGGCCCCTTTTCAGGCTGATCCCCTGTATCTCTGTATTTTGCCATAGCAAATGAAGATAATAGTGTCCACCTTATGAGTTTGGTGATTCTGAGTTAGTTTAGGATCATGGCCCTGGACTTGGTCTTGGTCTGTGATGAATTAGATTTTTAAAAATTCATTTTGGAAAAAAGAAGCATCAAATATCCTATAATACTATTATCAAAGACATCTAATAGTAATTCTGTAAAGTCTGTTCCTCTAGCAAACATTCTATAATTTCAAAAATACTGTATTACTGAAATACTTAGATATACTGAAAATCTGATTTCTTCACTTAATGTGTCTTAAAATTACATGTTTTTATCATGTTGACTGGCTTCTAGTTTTCTATAATATTTATAATATATTTATTTACCAGAGTGTCAAAGTGGCTGGTTATAATGTATTTATATTATAATATATTATAATATATTATAATATATTATAATATAATATAATAATATAATATAATATAATATAATATAATATAATATAATATATTTATTTACCAGAGTGTCAAAATGGCTGGTTAGGCTTTTTCCATAAATTAGACTGTTTTAGTGTCTTTCTGTGCCTACAGACATTAACATTTGGGATATTTGCTGCTCTGATGACTAGTGTTGAAGTCTGAAGAAGCATGTGCTTTGTACAGCCCAGTTGTGTGTGATTTCCTAAGATTTAACAGTGTTGAGGTGCAATTTTCACTTTGTTCTGGAAATCTAAGAACAAATAAGAATCCAAATCCAGAGCCCGATACTCACCCTCACCCAAAGTTAACCAGCTTCAGTCTCTGTAATTTCAAAGGAAAAAACTAAAAATCCCACTAGATTCATTTTTAATAAGACCCTTATCAGTACCTAAAGCAAGTTATAATTTGGTCTCCCAAAGTACTATTTTTAAGAAGGGGGCATTTTAATTAGTATATTCTTTTTCAGCATATTTTATCAGTCTTTAAGATTTTAGAATCTAGATGTCTTATCAATGTGTATCACATAAAGAAAGAAATTTGTTTTCTAACTGGATAAAATAGAGTACAATACTGGACATGTTTATATGGAGGTGTCTCTGGAAAAAAATGAAACTTTTTTTATTACTGATGGGTATCATGATTAACAGACCCAGAGCTATCATTTTTATCATGTGTAAATTCCATAGCTCTTTTAGCCAGGGTGCTAAAGTGTGGTCCGTGGAGTGACTGGTGGCATCAATGGGTTGGAAATTTGTAAGATAAGTAGACCTGTGGATCTCAGTCCATACCCTGAGCCAGAATCATTTTAACAGGATTCCTAGTTGATTCTTACACACTTTAAGGTTTGACAAATACTGTTTTAGAGAATACCATGTGAACCAGACTAACCAACTGTATATACAACCTGTTGGAAATAAAGATCCTGTCTATGTACCCTCAACCTAATTTTTCCCAATGGTAGCATCTTGCAAACCTATACTAAAATAAGGTCTTCTAAAACTTTTATAATCTATGAGCAAATTTGATTTTAAAGCATCCATATACTTTCACACTATGTTCTAAATAGTCACTCCCCTGACCCTCATCCTCCCACTTGTAATTGCTTGCAAGGACCAGCTTCTGTGCCCACGTTCCCTTGATCAAGGAGATCTTGATCCTAGTGGGGAAAATTATGTCCATGGTGGTTTCTAGATGCTTGGTGTCCATGTGGTCCCTCCGAAGCTGGGGCTGCTGACTGCAGGCTGGTGTCTTATACAGGTTACCCCAGGTGTCTTTCTGAGCAACTTTGGCTGCAACTGTACTGTTTACTATACTGTCAAGTATGTGGCATGTCAGAAGATTGATTCTGACCCCACATCTCCCACCAAATGACTGACAGACCACTCAGGATTCTTGTTCTGTATTTCTGGGAAATTTTTTCCCATGACAGCCAGAACTTTGATAATGGTATATGAAGTTGAACTTTAAAGGAGTTTAGACCTCATAACCTTAAATGTCTTTATGAGACTGAAAACAAAATCACCTGCTAAAAGAGGGGCCTGCACATTGGGAGCCTAAAGACCTAGCTGTGGGTTTGAGGAATGACAGATGCAGTTGACCAGTGACAGTAAAAAGAGTTGCTAAGAGATACGATGATGCAGTGAAGATCGAAGGCTGTATCAGAGTTCTCTGGAGAAAGATGTACATATATATATTTGTATATATTAATATATATCACACATGCACTGTACACACACACTCACACACAGGTTTATTTCAAGGAATCAGCTTACGTGATTATGGGTGTTGATGAGCCTGAAATCTGTAGGACAGGCCTGTAGGCAGCAGCTGATGCAGGCATCTTGTGGCAGAAGTTTTTTTCCTTAGGAAAACCTTAGTTTTGCTTTCCAAGGGCTTCTAACAGATTGGATGAGGCCCATTTGCCCTATAAAAAATATCTCTTTTACTTAAAACCAGTTGATTGTAACTGCTAATTCCATCAACAAAATGCCACCTTAGCAGTACCTAAATTAGTGTTGGACTGAGGAGCTGGGTATTTTAGCCTATCTGCATTAAGACACTACACTGTCACACAGAACATAAACTATATGGGCCAGTCTGAGTATTTGATTATTACTTTCCTCTTCAGAGTAGCAGAGCTAAATATCTACCAGATAAGAATAGAATAGGTGAGCTTTTCAGTTGATTAAAAATGGGAGGAGTTTTTAGGGTGGGCTGCTGGAGTCTAAGGGGAATTGTTGGAACTGCTATTGTGAGAACATTTGTATAATGTCCCTCGGGCCACATCTGGACTGAGAACTTAGTTTCCCAAGTGTGAAGTAGTGATAATGAGTGTATCAACCACATAGGTTAAAATAAATAATGCATGAAAAACACTTATATTAGGCACTGAACTAAGTACTACATTAATTTTAAATTACTATCATAGTTGTGGTTTCATTTAGTGGTCAAGGAACTGACAGTTTCCATGAAGTCAAAGCATAGATTTAGTGGAAGTAAGTGAATGAGGTAAGTGTGTATTGGAGTCTGTTTATTTACTTAACCAACAGTCATTTAATAAGCATCATTTATGAGCCAAGCACTATTTTAGGTGCAGGAGATATGGCAGAGAATAGAACAAAGTCGTGGGCCGAGTGGGACTTAGATTATATTGGAGGGAGGAGGCATCAGCTAATATGCAAACAAGGTTGACAAACAGTGTAAGCAACAGGTCCAATGGGGAAAATGATGAAAAGAAAAGGGGAGAGTCAGGTAAGGCAATAGAGAGTGATGGGACAGGGCAGGGCTGGGTTGGGGTAACAGAATCAGGAGGGAAAAATCTTTCTGATAAAGTTACAATTAACTAGGACCCTGAAGGAATGAGGGCAATGACCCATGGAGATATTAGGAAGACAGTGTTCCAGGGGAAAAAGTGGTTCATACAGAGGCCCTGGGGCCAGAACCTGTTCTTCCCTGTAACTAAGGAAGGGGGGATAGAAGATGAACTTGCTTAGGTAGCAAAAGGCCAAGTTTGGTATGGAAGGTCATTGTAAGTTCTCTGGCATTTGTGCCAGGTAAGGTGACAAGGCAGTGGGAATTTTAAACAAAAAAATGATACTTCCTTTCAAAAGGATCATTTTGAGGTGAGTGAGTGAGGAATGGACAAGGAGGGCAAGGGTAGAAAAAGGAGACCAGCTGGAAAGCTGTTACCATAATCCAGGAAAGAAGAATCTGAGATCTGACAGCAGTTCTCAGTGCTCATGTAGCCAGGGTATTGCCGTGGCATGCAGTAGACCTGCTGTGAAGATCAAGGTCACCCAGGACACTAGCATTCCTGGAGACATTGTCTATTGTTGATGTGGAGCTTCAACAAGAAGCAAGACAGGGGGCAGATGGGGAGAGGTAGGAGAAGGGCTGTGATCCCAGTTTCCAAGTCCTTCATGAGGTCAGAAGAGGGGGTATGATTGACAAGGGGTAATGGACATCAGCAAAGGCACATAAAGAGCAGGTTTGGGTGAGCATCAGGTAGGGTCTCATGGCTCCTACTCCAGGGCCTTTGCACATACTGCTTCTTTCCCTGAAACTATCCCCTCCCCCAATACAGACATGATTTAGTCTCTTCTGTTATCCCTCAGGTTTCTTTTTAAACAAGCTGGAATAGTGTTGGCTATTTAGTTGCACAGGTAGGAACTAAATGAACACCCTTATCTCTATCCCTCCAACACTAGAATGTATTGACAGAAGTACCTTCCTGAAAGATCTGCATGAAAGTAGTATCTTTAGGGAAAACACAGGCCTGGCTTGAGGCCAGAAGACATGACTGTCCCATGCAAGGGTAAAAATGCTAGGGACCTTATTGGCCACAGGCCAGGAGTTTGAGCAGGCACAATGGGAAATGTCTGAGGGTAGTTCAGTAGAGGAGGAAAGGATCTGTGGGGAGGGGTTGGTGAGATGACCGAGTCGAGGAAGCAGCAGTCAGGATATGGTGAACTTGGAGGTCCTGCCTAGCCTGAAGGCAGCAGCGTGTGCAGCCTGTACCCTTCCTGGGGCAGGGAGCAGAGCACGGGTGTCTAGGAGAGATGTAAGTGGGTATTGCCTAACGTGCTATGTAGGGTGACCAAGAAGTGAGAAGTACCCTACCTCGGTAACCCTCACTGCCAGGGGCTGATCACACTCCCAGATACCTGAAGGGGTTGGCGAGGACGAGTGAACAAGCTCGTCAGCCTGCACAGCCCATTCACTTTCATTAGCCAGCAAGAAACACAGAGGCGTGGGGTCATGTGTCATTCATGACACGGTTTGAGGAAATTTTGAAAAATATGGAACAGGTTTACTTCAGAAGAGGTTAAAGGTGAACAATCCCTTATCCCCACCTGGATGCCTGTACAAGCGAATCAGGAACTAGCTGTCTTTCTATTGTCTTGCCCTGAGAGCACTGTGCTTACAGGTTTTCCCACACACAGGCAGAAAACACTTAATTTTCCATTCCCAAAGCAAGACAGCACAGGCTTCAACTGTGATATTTAAATCATCATTTTAATCCTTGTGCAACCTGGTCCTCAATGCATGGGATGTTTTATTTTTGAATGAGCTGTACCTTGGAATGGTTTGAGGTCCTGAATCCCAGCTAGCTGGCACTGGCAGAGAGGGAGCAAGCCTCAAGGCATCTTTACCCATAATAGTCACGTTCTTTATATAGTCACACGTCGGGGTCATGAGATGTCTGTTTCTAGTGCCAGCCTCAGTGCCCTTGTATTTGTAAAGAAGTGGGGTCTCTATCACTAAGCAATAAAATAGACACTACATGGGAGCAACATGGAGGATGGAGGCTCAAATATGTCCTGAGAGCTGAACTTGGTGACTTTGCGTATCCAATTATCTGCCAAATATTACCTCAGTGTTTATATCCATGAATAGAGGGTATAGGCACGTCTCAGCTGAATAAACTGTTTATGGAATGCTAGGCTTGTCGCACAACAGAAATGATTTAAAATGTGGAAATGATTGAAAATAAATTGAGAACAGCAACTTCCACAGTCTCTGCATGTAAAATGTCACTTAGGTTTAAATCCTGAGGGTCTAGGTTGATTCTTTATATACTTGCTATTAGTGCAATGCTTATAATACCTTTTTCTGCTAACTATTTTATACATATTTGCTAGGGTTAGTTATAAATTAATGTACATGGTGAGTGGAGTTCCTCAATTTGAGAGAAGGAAGAGGGTCACAGGTTTGCATGAAACAGACTGGAAGCCGATAGCCTTATCTACCAGATGGGGCATCAGAGTGATCCCCTCTGCGCATGATGTGGGCTTTGGCTAAACAGGGCTCTGTGGAGGCCAAGCTGTGGCTTCAGGACCAGAGAATTTTGGGGGATAATACAAATACCAGAGTGGCTAGAGGCTTTCCTAAGCATTCTTGATATAAGGAGATTCCAGATCTAGCACTCAGAAGAGACAACTGTGCTTTAAAGGTTAGTTAAGGATTGGACAGCCAGGGTTCTGTTATATTTGAGACCATATTCAGTATTCACAAATGGTGAAAGCAAAATCCTCATAGTGTTGTGTGACTTAAAGCTCTTAGTGAGCAATGCTATGCTCCACACGCCAGTAAATCAGCACACATTGCCTTTGATTTTTCCAGTTCTTCCTTTTTGTTGTTGGAGGAAGGCAAGCAGTTAAGAAAGGTTGATCCCTTGACAAGATGCCACATAATCTGATTTGTGTAGCCTATGGTGAGTGGGTAGGTCCCCAGAGAACTATCTTGACTCATGTATACCAGGTTCTGGCACATAAAACAGGAATGCCAACTGGTTATTTTACAGTGTCAAAAAAATATTCCTGGGAACCATATGTATATGTTCTGTGATTAATGCATTTTATCTGGTAGCAATCTTAGGTGAGAATAAAAGATCAGCGGGCAATTTATGAGCATAAAGTAATACAGGTTAATGAGTTGAGGTTCACACTGACAGGGTCATAGGCCTGTGAAAGTCTCAGCTGCAATGCTAACCTTCTGGCTCTGAGGGTGGATCCAGGTCGTGGTTGGTCTCACAGTTGGGATGAGAGGTTCCAGTCCCAGCAAATCTCAGTCGCTGCTCACAGGACCTCCAACACTGACTGTGTTAGTCGAGTGTACATTACTACAACAAAATATCTGAAGTAATCAACTTAAAATAAAGAAATGATTATTTTGACTCATAGTTTTAGAGGTTTTATTCAATGGTCAGTTGGCCCTGTTGCTTTTGGGCCCATAGTAAGGCAACACTTCATGGTGGGTAGCACATGGAGGAACAAACCGGCTCACCTCATGGCAGTCAGGATACAAAAAACAGAAAGAAGCTAGGTCTTGGATCCCAATATCTCTTTTAAGTGCATTTCTTCAATGACCTAAACTTTCCCACTAGGCCTACCTCCTAAAAGTCTTACCAGCTCCTAATAATGCCACAGGGTAGAACCAATCCTTCAATACATGGGCCTTGGAGAACATTCTAGATCCAAAGTATGGCACTGACCATCACCCGACTGGGCTGCTATGTCCTTTGTTTAGACATTTAATGTTGGGTCTTCATTAAGTTGTAATGTTACTTTGAGACTATCTTCTCTCATGCTGCTATCTTTACATATCACTGTTTGAGTCCATGCTATAGTTTAGATCTAAAATGTCCCCCCAAAATCTGATCTGTTCAAAGGTGGAGATTTTGAAAGATGATTAAGTCTTGGGGATGCTATACTTAGCAGTGGATTAATCCATTGAGTGTGACGTTAGGAATTGGAGCCTGGCTGGAGACTGGGGAAGTGATCTGAAAGGGTGTAACCATCATGGCTCTTTCCTTTCCTCTATGTCCCTGGGCTGCACAGGGAGATGGAGTCAAGCTCTGTTGAACAGCTTTCTCCCACCAGGCCCTTCCACCATCCTGTTGCTACTTTGGAGCTAGTCAGCCATGAACTGAAACCATGAGCCACAGTAAACCTCTCTTTCTTTTTAACTTGTGCATATCAGACATTTTGTCCCAATGATAGAATAATACAGTCCATTACTTTTGATTTATGACTATGAGCTCTGCAGAGAAAATTTATTGTACCATTTCCAGATTTTTTGGGAAAGGGTTTAAAGAAGAAAGAAGACACCATATTGTTGCCCCCATCTCCTATCTGAGAGAAGGTTTTACTTTTACAGTTTAGTAAACTAAGTTCCACTGGTTTGTCTTATCTTGTTTTCCATAGATCCTATCACCATTTTCCATGGTTATTTATTTTCATTATCTATTTATGGTCTACTTTCCCCATTAGAATCTAAACTTTATGAGCATAGGACTTTATTTTATTCACTATGTTATTCCCAGCAGCTGGAATTGTATGTGGCACAAGGTTGATGCAGGCAAGTAGAATACATGGGTGTTGGCTGGAAGAATAGTCAGGCATTTAATCCCAGGCCTCTCTGAGGTACAGGTAAGAACTGTACCTCAGCTTGGCAAAGAAGTGGAGAGAAAATCTGAGATGATCCAATGAAAATCAAAGGAATATTGAGGGCATCTTCTACAGGAACTTGTGTTCCTACCTCTTCTTGAAGAACCAAATTTGAGACATTTGTAGGAGAATGGATGCAACTGGAAACTATAATGTTGAGTGAAATGTACCAGACACACAAACCTAAATGCCATCTGATATTCATCATTTGATCAAGGGAAAGTACAAAGAAGGAGAATAATATAAGATGCATAGAAGGAGACAAAAGGATGATCTCTTGCAAACAGGAAGGGGTCCAAGTGATCAAGAGCAAGGGGGGAGGGGAAGTACAAGAGGAAATAAATAGAATAAATATATGCCTTACAGAAACTTAATAACTTCGATAAATGTAAACATCATATGCCATGAGCATGTGCTACGGTGACTAACATCAACAAGAATGAAAATGGGGAAAGTGAAATTAAAGGATGAGGGTGGGAGGAGGAAGGGTAGGGGAAAGGGAGTAAAAAAAAAGAAATGAATTGTATTATGCACATGTACCTACTACTCAAGATTATTGTAAGCTACATGTACTGCAAACATGTACTAATAAAAATTTTTTAAAAATTTTTAAGTTAAACAAAGAACCAGCCTGGCCTGATAACTACTGGAGCTAGTAACATACACAGAAATATAAGAATGTCCAAGGTCTTTCTCTGGAATAATTGAAATAACTCTTTTTAATATCTTTGAAGATACTATGTGGAGCCAGGTGAATCATGCATGATTTCTACTTCTCTTATCATTTTTATTGCGTGTATTTCTATCTATAGTGTCACATCCAAAGGCAACAACACTTACTTAGCTGGTTGTAGCCACTTTCATTTTAGACCTTGATGTGGACGAGAACATAAATGAGCTCAACTGCTTTTTGTAGCTCCAAACCCAGGATATGACTCCAATATGCAGTCTACCAATTTGCTAGCTGTTAATATCTCATCAATGGATATATATATATTTTTTTTTTGCATACTTTATTATTAGGAAATTAACCCACAATTAGTTTTGTTTTCATTTTTTGGGTTTTGAGAAAGGATCTTGCCATATAGTACAGGCTGTCCTTGAACTCCCAGGCAGGCCTTGAACACAAGATCCTCATTTGAAGTCAGCCTCCCAACTACTGGGATTATAACCTAAAAAATTTTTACTCATATATTGCTTATCAGATATCCTTTTGATATAAGCATACATAAATTCTAGAAATTGTGCTGTATTCATTGTATTAGAAACAAACTATTTTCTCTAAATCTTTGTAAAGGCTATTAAAATAATATCTTGTTCCAAATCAAATAAAGACACTACCAGAGAGTTTTGTACCTTCTTCAATAATTAAAGCAAGCAAGCAAGATTTGTAGACAATGCAATTTTCATGATGTATGAAAAATGTGTTCTTTTAGCAGCTGTGTTTATCAGTTTCATTTTCTTAATATCTTAAAATTGCTTGGCAGAATGAAAGGGAGGATGGTTAAGGACTTTTCTAACATATTATTAAGAGCATTTTCAAATAAATAGAAAAATTTAAAGTAATAACACAGTTAATACCTATGTACCCACTGCCTACATTTTCATTTAATGCTTTGCTATATTTGCTTTACCACTATCCATATCTATCCCTCTCTCCTATTTTTGATGTATTTTAGAAATCAGTACATGTCACCACTAAACATATCAGAATGCATATCATGAAGTGGAGTTCATGTATTTTTAGGTAGGGTTAACATACATATTTTTAAGTTTTTCATTCATTGAGTTTTGACAAGTATATAACCTCTGTAATTCCAATTCCTAATGAAGCAATATACTGTATTTTCACCCAGAATATTGATGCAAACGCCTTTTCCCAGTCAGTTCTATACTATCTACACACACAGAAGTAACCAATGCTTTAAAGTTTCTCCACATGATTATTTTAACCTATTCTAGAACTTTCTTATATATTATTAATGAAAGTGCCTACATTATATATTATTTTGCATAAACCTCTTTCAGCATATGTTTTAACTTCATCTCTGTGTGTATGCCTGTGTAGATGTCTGTTTCAATAATTTTAGTGCTAAGTGACATTCTGTAGTATAGAATACTAAAATTTGTTTACCTATAGGTTTACTGATGGTCACCTTGGCTATTTCCATTTTGAAGTTACTATGAACAATGCTATATGCACAAATCATTTTGTAGGCATATGCCTTCTGCTTACCTTTGAAACCTGTTAAATTTGTAGTCTAAAATAAGGTTTGTACATAGTAATCAATGTTTATTACCCTGGCACAAAACTTACATAACATACTAGGTTTTACAGTGTACCAGACTGTTTCTTCTTCATCTGTTGTTGTATGAGCTCCATACGAGCCTAACAAAATGGCAAAGGCTAGTCACAAAAGAGAAGGTGAGAAGTTAAGGTACTGGCTATTTGTTTGTAGGAGCTAAATCAGAACCTAGGTTTTCAGATTCCCAGTCCCGCTCTTCTGAGTGCCCTCCGAGGGCCAGACTGAAGGTGTTTGTGCTTTCCATCCCAAGCACCAGCTCTGCACCATAGTCACAGTCTTAAAGAATTCCTGGTTTGTATTTTGATGAACCAGAAAAACTAACGGCTTCTACAATTTAAGTTCTTGGTCTTGAGAATTTAAGAACTTTTTTCTTTTCAACATTACCTTGTTTTCTTAGTGTTAGATTTCCACTGTGTGTGTATGAAATAGAAAATTCTGGAAGGGCAGGTTTTGAGACGTGACCTAAGACAATCTGGCAGCTCTCATCAGTGCTTCTTAGTTACCTCTAATGAGTGAAGTTAGGTGTAAAGTCCGAAAGGTTTTCTTTATGTACCATCAGTCCTCCAGCAGCTCTGTCATCATGAAAGGCCATGTGGGACCTGATTCAGCAACACATAGAAACATTTCTTAACAAGGAAATTCATGCATTATGCCTGCAACACTCATACAGCCTGTTCTGTCAGCTCACGGACTCCCTTATCTGGAGTTTTAGGCACTCCAGCGAGCCCCTCTCGCAACCATGACTGATGGTTCAAGACAGAGCTCTCTCAGTGGGGGGACAGAGGACTAAATGAACTTGTGGATCTCAGCTGTCCTCTGAAAGGGTTGGTTTGTTAGCCTATCCACACCTACCATCCACTTCATGCAAACCTTGAGGTTTCCAGCCTGTCCACACACCTCTCAATTCCTTGTTTCACCACTGGATAATCATTTCTAATATCTCTTTATAATAACTAGTAATTTTTCTGGTGCAAATTTACATAGGAGGGCTTGAAACTTTTGTGAAGCCATTTATAGAAGATTGAACACCACATGGATCTTCTAGGTGATCTTAACATCACTGTCTGCAGATTCCTGCTGAGACTACAAATTAACTAGTAACTGTTGGAGTGGCTTAACATGAATCCACATACACACATAAAGCTCATCATTGACTCTGAGAGTATTTTCATGTAAAACAGATCACTTGGGCAGTACAAATGTCCTTATATTTCTACATCCTTCTCCCAAGATGTTTGGCATTTCCTAGGGAATCTTGAATTGTCGGTCTGAGAGAAATTTTTTAGTAAGTATGATTCCCTTTCTCCAACTTCAGTATAGCTACAGTTGTAGCCCTGGTTTTCAATTCTGTCTTATCTCTCGTCACTGATAACAAAGTAGCTAGTTGGCAAACCAAGCAGTATAAGAATTTTCCTAGGATAAGGGATGGGGGTTTCAGTGCAAATCTAAGTTTAAATGCAGTTCTGATTATGATGGGGTTTTTTGGTACCAGGAATTGAATATGATTTTTGGCTGTCATAAGTTACTTTTATTTATATAGAGATCCATTTCACTCCATTTCACAAACAGTAGAGAAACTGATCAGTAACATAATACTTTTGAGCTGTTAATTAAATGTATAGGTTCATTATTAGTTCCTAAATCTGCTATTGTTATTACTTGTATCAATATAAGCTTGTTGTAGTAGACAATTCTTCAGGAAAATTTTAAATTGTATTTAAAATGAGAAATAATAAATATTTAACTTCCATTTCCATATAAGAGTTTTTTGAGTATTTATTTCCAGCACTTTACCATTAAAAGGTTGTTTGAGAGTTGAGCTTTTAACTGTATTTCCTTTCCTTATGGAAATCTTACCTCAGAGGTTGGCTGAAGAATTTCTATAATACATTTAACCGTGCAGGTTAGTATGAGAAGATGTAACTCATTCAGTGATAGCTTGTGGTTAATTCCAATAATTAACTTTTTGCCTTTACTAAACCATGAAAATCATAAAAGATCTGTTTTAGGATTTTATGTATAATGGAAACTCAAACAATGTTGGTCAAATACAGATGTCAGGGCCGGGGATTTAGCTTAGTGGCTTAAGCACCTGCCTGGCAAGCGTGAGGTCGTGAGTTCAATCCCCGGTACCAAAAGAAAAAAAGAAATACATATGTCAGCGAATCTGTGTGTGTACCAAATATCTACATACCCTACCCATATGCTTAATTTTGAAAATGATTTAAACCCCTCCCTAGCTCTTGATCCAGCTGCCTGGGCAATTTTGCTAATTGGGACTGAGGCAGGAGATTAGGGCCAGTCAGGTAAGCAAGTGGGCATGACCTATCGACCACAGGACACATGCACAGAAAGTTTCCAAGCCCTGCACCTGGGACCAATCAGAAAATGCTATCTTCAATTCTTGTGCAAAATCAAGCACGTTTTTGACAAGATGATATAGGTCTGACATCAGCCTGGGGAGTGGGAGATACAGTGATGTTGGCCATTAACCTCATGAACACTGTGCCCTTTTTCCTAGCAGCCCACTCTCACTCTGCAGAGTTAACTTCTTTTCCTACTTTAATTGGCCTGCACTTGTGCTGCTGGGCATTCATCTCCTTCTTTTAAAACCTTACTAACTTTTTCACTTGCTTTGTCCAGTTCTTGTTCGGGATAATAGGAACTTGGAAAGAATTTCTAGAAGGAGAACGCAGAACCTCAGAACCCTGGTAATTATGGTGCATTTTGGACCTGTTATGTGTAACTTGGTCCTTCCCTTTTTTTCTTAGTCTAAGAAGAAAAAACTCACCTGTAATTCTTTAGGCTAGAGAAAAGAACTATTTGAATTTTAAGATATTTCCTTCTCGATTCCTTTCCAACCACATATATCAAGACATAATTTACATCACAATTTTATGGTTGGATTTTACCCCTTAAAGTTTTTTAACTGATCTTTATTATCGAACATTTATATTGGTTATAATTTTTATTCTTATAAATAGTAAATATATAATGTGTTGGTTGGTTCTTTAGATAAATATTTGAAAGCATCCCATTATCGCCTATGAGTCCTAAGAAATGAAATTTTCATGGCTAAAGAACATTGTTAAAGCTCTTGACACATACTGAAAAATTACTTTCCTGAAAACTGTGCCGATTTCCAATCCATTAAAGGCATCTCAGAGTACCTATGTCATTGCAGTCACAGAATTTAATATATCTAATAAGATAGTACCATTGCTAACTTTATAATTTTGAATTTAAAAATTTGACAGGTGCAACATTCCAGAATAACAAAGTCTGACTTGTTTTTTGTTAGTATATGTGCTGCTGAAGCCAGTACAAGTCTGACTTATTTTTAATACAGTTTCACTTTGCTTTTGTTAGGAAGAGAAACTTGGGTTCAGCTGTGAGGTGGCCTGCAAATGGATTGACATTAGACAGACTAGTAAGAGAAAAGTTCATTTACACACTCAAGGAAGGGCTAATCACTATAAAAGTAATTCACTGAATAGTCAGAGATAAATGTTTGTATACAAATTTAACAAAGGTAGAGAGGGAGCATGCTGTCCAGGCTTCAGTGAAAAAGAACTTAGGTTCAGTTGGGTTTTGCAATGCTAATGAAAATGGAAAATACGTCTTTTTGGCAGCTGTATTTGCAGGCAACTCCCTTGAAGAGCAGCTGTGTCATTCTGTTTTATAACTGTTAAAACAGAATACCACAACTGGGTAATTTGTGAACAATAGACGTTTATTGGACTCATTGTTCTGGAAGTTCGAAAGGCCAAGAGCATGGTGCCAGAATCTGGCAAAGGATTTCACATTTTCACCATGTGGTTGAAGGTTATCAAGCCTTCATGATATGGAGATGGGGCAAAAGGGCCTATATTAATGCTTTTTCTATTTTTATAACAACATAACTGAGGCTTAGGACTTTGTGAAGAATAGAGATTTACTTAACTCACAGTATTGGAGGATGAAAATCCAAAATTGGGTCTTTGTTTTGGTTTAGCCTGTAGGTGTGGTGCAGCCCTTTTGGCTGCATTATAACATGGTAGAAAATTAGAAAGAGAATCAGCCAAAGCAGAGAAGACCAAGTGGGTGGCCTCACTTTCATAAGAACTAGCTAGCTCATTCCACAAGACCAGCATTCCTTAGGAGCAGGCAGTGCCCTAGTTACCTTTCAATAGTTCCCAACTCTTAAATGCTCCACTGTTCTTAATACCACCACATTGGGGACCAAGCTTCCAGGATATGAACCCTTGGAGGACACACTCAAACTATTACCATGAGTGATAGAGTTCTGGTTGGGTTCCCAAGTCCTTTTGCATGACAGACAATAATTGGTTGTGGCATATAATGATGAGAAAAAGAGCAGCAAAGTTTAAGTTTAATTAGGCAGTGTCACACTCAGAGTGAATAGGGTTGCACTGGTAGAAAGGAAAATGGTGCAAGTGCTTGAGGATAAGAATTTAAAATCTTGCACTGGACGTAGGGTGCCTCCCCACTGGATCTTCCAGAACATGGTTGGCAATATGATTGACAATCACATAAACTGTACCTGTCATCTGTGTCCTTTCCCATAATTCACTTTGTTGTAGGTAAATATATGAGATGCAGTTAATATGCATGAATCTTCAATGAACCTTAAGTAAAGAAAGGTTACTGTAAGTCATGCACGAAGATCTGGCCAGTGCATGTTTTATCTCTACCTTTGAGTAGTAGGCTTTAGGAGGTAGGTGGGGGGATTAGCCCTTGAGAATTGCCCAAATTTAAGTGAGTAGGAGGGAGTGACCAATCAGCCTTAATTGTACCTTCTGCATTAAAACCACAGTATGGCCACACTTATGAGAAACTCTCTGAATAACAAATTTGTTCCTAGAATAATATTTAATCTACTCATGAGTAAGAACCCTTATGACCTATCCCCTCTTTTAGATCTCACCTCTTTAATATCATAATGGCAATAAATTCCAACTTGAGTTTTGATAAGGACATTCAAACCATAGCAAAGTTAATGGCAGCTGTATTTTGGAGGTTTAGTTAAGAGTTTCTCTTTATTAAAGGAGGTTAGGTAAGATTTCTTTCTATATCATCAGTAGCACAAACATTTCACTTTGCGGACAAACTTTACACCAACTCGGGGGTCTGAGTCAGTCTGCACACTCTGTACTTTATATCACAAATAAATGTGCTCAATGATGAATACACTTTCCACCCTAAATTATGCTGAGGATTAGGATTCATGGCTTTTTCTGCCATTTTAATTTTCAGGAAGAAATTGTAAATTTTCAGGAAGAAATTGTATAGAAGAATGAAAGAATGAAAGAAACATCACAAGAATAAGTTTTATCACAGATATGAATGTATTTGCCTGGAACTGACATTTACAGTACTTTAGAAGACAAATTAGGCAAAAACTGGATACTACTATATGGGGGTAGGAGAGTTGAGCAGTAGCTGTGGATTTCAAACAATTTTTATATACCTCTCAACACCAAGTTTGTTTAGTTTAGACCACAGTCATGGGAAATGTTTAGAACTTCTGGGTTTTACTGTTTGAGTCATAAACATGTAGGATGAAAATTAGATTAATTCCTCCTAGTTTTGGAGCTCACTTAAGAAATAAATTGTCCAGGGTGTTATTCAAGCAAATCTCAGTTCTTGAATCTTGACCTTTGTAGCCACCCTTGATTTGAGTATCTTCCACCAGTTATGTGGATAATGCACAGTTGAAAGGCAGGACAGGTAAGGAGATGGATTACCCACCTCAAAAGAAAGGCCCATTCTACATGACAAAGCAATTCATCTGGACTCCCCACTGCATCCTTGCAGCACACACTACTCACTGCCTTCCTATTCTTCACAGAGTCTTTTTGCTAGTCATAAAGGCATAAGTCACTAGGGTGAGAAGATTATTTCCATTTCAACCTATAAACCCTCTTTCATCCATATTTAACAGAAAGGGTAAACACACTGTACCCAGAGAACCACCTTGTTCCTTTCGATTTATTTGAGGAAGAGAACATATAAACATTTCTTACAATTTCTCAGAAAAGTACCTTTTTTTCTCCCCTTTCATACCCACAGTACCTGGTGTCACTGATTCCAGTATTCAGACTGGGACAAAGTGACTTGTAAGTTTTAGAAATCTGAAGATGGTCTAAAGGGAATACAATTCATTCCGTCAGAGAAATAATGGCCTGAGAGTTCAGGGACCAGAAATTTTGCTCACCGAAGATTTATTGAAAGCTTTACTTTAAATTTGATTCCTCAACATTTTTGTTGGCTCAAATCAGTGACTAATTATATATAGAAGATAGAATAGCAGTTATATTTAGCAAATTGGAAAAGTCCTCACCCTCTTTCCCAGGAACAGCTAACCATTATGAAACCCCCCAAGATTCTGAAGGCTCTGCTTCTTCCCCAAGAGATACTTACTGATGACTGTAGTGCAGGGAATGTGATTGAGATGGACCCTGAGGCATGGAAGGACCTCCATGAAGATTCCTAGCTTGCGCCCCAGGTCTTTGTTTTTCACTTATCTAATAATTGTTTTTAATTTGGAGATGCTCTGTTCACACTTTTGTTACTTTCCTCAGGTGTCTTCACTACCTACCTCTCTGAGCATTTTTTTTTTTTTTGCCAACGGCCTCGTCCTCCATTACTTTAATATAGTGGCTACTCATGGAAACAAGTGATTAAAACCCTCTCCCAGCAGAACTCTGGTTAAAGCTCTCTTAGGTGGTCAGAAGATAGCAACGCTGATAGTAACAAACCTTTAACAAAGACCCATTCATTCCTTCTGGTATGTCCTAGTCTCAGCCCATCTGGTCTAAAAGAAAATATGTATAGACCAGCAGTCCTCAGAGATTAGTTTTGGCTCCAGAGATTAGTTTTTTGAGGATAATTTTTCCACCAATGGAAGAGGGGAGACCATTTTGGGAAGATTCAAAGAAACAATAGGCAAGCACAAGCTAGAGTCCTTAGTATTTCCATTTCCTCACGGGTGCATTTCGGAGTATAGCTCATGCTTCTGTGAAAATCTAACATTGCCACTGAGCTGACAGGGTGTGGAACTCAGGCAGTAATGTTTTGCTTGCCTGCTTCCTCCCTCCTGCTGACAAGCTGGAGTGGGGGTGCGAGGGCAGGTATAGTCCTCCCATAAGCCTATACGTCTGGTATAGTCCTCCTTATCGAAAGCTAAAAGGTCTCCTGTAGGCCTGGAAAATGGTCAAGTGAAAGTTGCAACTATAGTTATATTTATATAATTTTAAGCACCACACAGGTACTCCCTAAACATCTACTATTGCTAAAAAGTCCAGGAAAATACATTATGAAGGTAATCACATTTGCTGCCTGTCTCTTGTTGCTGGGAAAAATACCCAACACCCAAAATGAAGGAAATGTTTATTTAGCTCACTGTTTATGAAGGTTTGCGTCCATAATCAGTTGACTCCAAGGCAGGGTGGCATGGCACCAGGACAACACTTCAAGGCAGTGGCCCGCAAAAGCAGCCAGAACAAAAAGCAAGCCTGTTTTCCTCCCTTATATTGTACACAGACCACCCCACCTCCAGGGCTTGTATAACACTCACAAAATCTCTGTGCCCTCCTCTTGCACAGGATGAGAATATTTATAAAGAACCCTGGCTCCTTGATGAGTTTCTTAGTTAAACTTCTAAACTGTTCAAACTGACACAGTGTATCAGCCATAACGCTGCCTGAAAGCTTTTCCTATATTCTCAAACTCATAAAAATCCCAGTCTCTCATCATGCTTCTTTTCTTGGAAGCTCTCCTGCTAACCTCCTTAACAGCCTACTCTGGTCTGAATAAATTTCTCTCTTTACTCTTATCTTTGCCTGAGTAAATTCTGTTTACCACCCATGTCACAGTCCTCTTTAGCCTTCCTTCTGCCAACTCACATGGCATTTTGTGTCACCTGGAAGCAGAGTCCTGATGCTGCAAAGAACAAGCACTCAATTCTCAGTCCTTTATGCCTTTGATGGAAGAATTCAATCAAGACACATACGTGGCCTTGAAGAAAGTGAATTTATTGTAGACAGATATAGAGAGATTTATGCCTTTAAATAAGAAGGCGGGCGGTGCCATGTAGGCATCTGCACCAAGCAGGAGTTTGGATATCTTTTTATGCACATGAGTTACTCGCGGGGTTCAGGGATCTGTGGTGATTATGACGCTTATCAACATTTTTAATAGAGGTTACTTTGGAATTGCAAACTGTGTTCCTCCCTCTCTGCAGATGATCAGTATTCTCCCTGGGGCTTTAGCAATACCATGGAAACTTACCAAACAAATTTACAAAAGAAAAAGTTCTCATTTAAATCAGGTCTCAGCCCAAGGTGAGAGGGTCTTTAAAGAATGTTTCTTGTTTTGATATCATTTGTCCATAAGCTATGGCAATCAGGTGCACTGTTTGCTTTGTTCTGGAAATAGACAGCTCTGTGCCATTATGAATTGCACAGTGTATAACCTTAAAATGTCATTGTGCTCTGTGGGATTGCGTTTGGATCTGAGACCTAGTACATGAGCATAAATATATGATACAGTAAGGTCTTTGTTTCCTCATTTAGTTCAACTGGCAGAGCAAACTATTTTGGACACCCTTTATCCTCAGGCTAGCTAATGTTTAACTACCTGCCTATCATTAGAATGTTGCCAGTTCCTCAGTATGTGCTTCCCACCTTTCACTGTTGTTCCCCAGGCACTGCCTACTATGTCTAGCTGAATTTCTATGTGGTCCCTTAGGACAGAATGTCTATAGTCCAGAGGTTCCTCTTTAAGTGGGCTAGCCAAAACTTGCTGAATCTAAGATGGCTGCCCCAGTGACACCAGACAATTTCTAACTTCATTATAATCTCCTATGCATGCTTAATAATATCCCCCCCTTACCAGGACAATTGCCACTTGCTATGGAGACAACCAGAAATAAACATGAAATGAGCAATGAAGAGATAAGGACTGAATTCCGGTAAAACTCTCCGCTCAATTCCAGAAAAGACACAAATATTCCTCCCCTTTATTAGCCTGTCCCTCCTCTGCTTTTTTTTTTTTAACCATTTATCTATAACCTTCTGGATTCCTAGAGTTGAGAATCTGATTGATAAGCCTATCTCATTACTTCTCCTATTTTTTGGCCAAGACTAACCTTCCTTCACTCCTTAATCTTATTGGTTTAATAATTTCAAGAGAGTGCTGAGCATGGTGGCACACACCTGTTATCCTAGCACTTGGGAGGTTGAGGTAGGAGGATCCTTGTGAGTTTGAGACCAGCCTGGGTTACAAAATGAGCTCAAGGCCATCCTGAACTGCATAGTGAGACCCTGTCTCAAAAAGACAAAGTAATAATAACAATAATAATTATTATTTCAAGAGTGAAAATGACATGGTTTGGAGTCAAACTTGCTAACACTGCCTCACACAGTAGAGAGAGACTAGCTGTATCTGATCTCCAGATGTCATCCCTTCTGCCTCCCAGTGAAGACTGTGAAGTCGCTCCAAGATAACAATCCTCCTATGACAGTCGCTAGCTCCTTCCTCTATACATGAGCCAATTAGTGACAAATTGAGGGCAAAATAAAATGGTGGGGTGGCTAGTACTTGGCCTAGAGTAAACTCCACTATGCTTGCATACCACATTCCTAACTCACGTTCATCTTAACTCCCATTTCCAAGCCTTTGGTATTAAACCAACACAAGGCCTAAGCACCACTGACCCCAGATACCAATAGTAAGCCATGGTGCATTGCCTGTAGAAAGTTTTAAATCAACAATAAAAAAGACTAGAAGTCAGTCTGTTTTTTGTTATTACACAGTCCTAATAATTCTAAATAATTGTCAGCATAGAGGAAGAATAGTATTTTTTCTTTCTACCCATCTTAGATTCATTGGCTATGACCCTGTAACAAAAGCCAGGTGAACAAGAGAACGCTATACACATTTATGTGTATCTTAGTTATTTTCTTACTACTGGAACAAAATGCCCATCGATTGTTATTTTGGCTTATGGTTTCAATCCGTGGTCACTTGGCTGCAAGGCAGAACCAAGATGGCAGGGGGACATGGTAGAGGAAAAGGTGTTCAAGGCAGCCAGGAAGCAGAGAGAGAAAGGTGGAGCCATGGATAAGAATATCCTCTTCCAGGTCACCATTGGCCTCTGATCTCTAAATGTGTGTCATCCCTTCTGCCCAGTGACTCACCTCCAACTAGGCCCCATCTCCCAATAATGCATTTAACTGTTGAATTAATTAATAGATGATACCACTAATGAATATAGCTCCCCATGATCCAATCAACTTCCACAAACATGAAAATTTGGGGAATATGTTAGATCTAACTGATAACAATGTGACTTGATAAACTTCATAAGAAAATACCAGAAATAAAGTCTAAGTGTGTTTATGCTAGGTTTGATGACAAATAAGAAACAGGGAAATGGGTCAAGGTGAAGAAAAAGAATGAGCCAAGAGTAGTAAACTGGATGTTACGATTTAGGTCTAAAATATACCCTGAAAGTTTCATGTGTTCAGAGATGGGGCTTTTATCAGGTGATTGGCTCATGATGTCTCCATAGGGGATTAGTCTAATGAATATGGATAATTAAAAGAACAAGACTTGATCTCCATTTTTTAAAACTCTGGGTTAAATACTTCGCAGCTCTGCATATAGGAATTAGTTGTTTAGGGAATGCCTGTCTAAATGTTGGTAAAAGAGTGGTAGAGCAGTTGTCTAGTGTACAAAATGCACTGAGTTCAATCGCCTCAACATTGAAGAAACAAAAGAAAAAACATTTTAAAGAGCTGGTAAGACAGGGTTTATTAGCTATAAGTTTACCTAGAATTCGTACTTTTATGGCATTATTTGGAAGCAATGGGAAATTAAGAAGCAGGGCCTAGTTGATGGCAGTATGGAATGGGCATATAATCCTTGAGGATTATATGTTTCCCCGACCCCTTCCTCTCTTTCATTCTCTGTCACACAGGAGGTGAGACCGTTCGCTCTACCACGTGCTCCTCATCATGATGTCCCGTCTCAGCACAGTCCCATTGAAACAATGCAGCCAAGCAAACTTAGAATGAAGCCTTTGAAACTATAGGCCAAAATGAACCTTTCCTCCTTTAAATTTTTTTTTTTCATAATTTTATCACAGTGATAGAAAGCTGACTAACATCCTGGGAGAAGCCTCAAGGCCTGTATGTATTCAGAATCTTCTTTGTATCCCTGTGTCTTCCAGGATAAGGATTCTCTCTTCCTCCAGGGGTAGGGAGGCCACTTCTCACACAGTGGATTAATGACCAGGGCTTTAGGTGAAAATCAGGAAATCCTTCCTGTACATGCAATTTTTCAAGTATCATCAACTTAAAATATTCAGGTACACCAAGATGCCTCTCTTTGAGATAGGTGTCCTGAGCTTTGTCATCAGTAACAATGAAAATTCTTTTGTTGGTGAATTCTAAGCTATTATGGTGATGATTGTTGAGCCTTAATAATCAAAGTAGCACATTCATGACTTACCCATAAGTTGTATTCTACTTGGAAGTTAATTCGAAGAACTCCAGTCCATCAGTTCCCTACATGTGACTCAGCTATGCACATGGAGTGTAAGCTTATGAGAATTGAATTATTTAAGTTTGATGTTGGGGGGCCGGGGATTTTAGCTCAGTGGCTTAAGTGCCTGCCTGGCAAGCATGAGGTCGTGAGTTCGATCCCCGATACCAAAAAAAAAAAAAGTTTGATGTTGGAATATAGCTTATATACTTATGTCCTATGACACTGCCTTCTCCTCTGTGTAAAGAGTGGATTAAAGCAACAATAACATCAGTGTAAAGATGATGAACAGAGCTTACTATATTGCAGTGTACAACTGTGTACAAATTTTTAACTTTGGATGAGCTTTTAAAAGTGTTCTTTTATGTGCCCCTTCCCCATAAACAGAGTACTTCAATGTAATTAAAAATTATTAATCCACTTTTTATACTATAACAAATGATTTTTAAGAATTAAAATTTAATAAAGAAATTTTTAGGTTTGCTATTCTTTTCTAGACATTAGTAGTAGTAGTTTATTAGAAGATCATTACCGAAGATAATTTTGTTGACTAGATAAGGGAGTCTTAAATGATCCCTTTGGGGTATCAGATATTCTGGGTTCTCATAGTGTCTGCTCTCTTCTCTTCTCTTCTCTTCTCTTCTCTTCTCTTCTCCTCTCCTCTCCTCTCCTCTCCTCTCCTCTCCTCTCTTCTCTTCTCTTCTCTTCTCTTCTCTTCTCTTCTCTATCTCTGTGCCTTTCTAAAACCCTGGAATAACTTCTTCTGTAAGATTTACGCTAATGACTTTAGCTTCCTTCTCTCCTCTGTGAATCGTCTACACATTTAGGTCCCCGTGAGGCACTTGGTGACATACCAACTTAGGCTTCTTTCTAATACTATTTTTCCAAAATGGAATGTGAGCCTCCTGAAAGTCTTGTTTATAACTCATTTCTTGTTTTATGTCCCTATAAACATACCTGATAGAAATATCCAGATCAGATTCAAGGTCTATAGTAAGCAACTCAATTATTTGAAAACAACTCTACCACTGAAAACCTCACTGCTCTCTCACACTTTATGTGATCATCTTTTATCAAGCTCTTCTGAAGCTTTGATGTAAGTACCCAAATGCAATCACTGAACTTAAAGGAATGGAGCTTTTTGAAGACACTCATTCCAAAGGAACATGATGGGGAGAGAAGAGAAATCCACATCACAGTTAGTGTCCAGTTTTATTTCAAAAATTGTAACTTTATAACACCAAGGTATTACTCATTGAAAAGATATTAAGCATACTCTCATTTATGTCAGTGAAAGCCAGCAGGTTAGGTTTCCATCAGGATGACAAAATACCTGAGGAAAATCAATTTTTTTTTCATGTTCTCAGAATCAAATCTTCCACCTTCCAGTGGAGATTCTTTTTTTTTTTTAATTTAAAAGAGAATAAAACAAAAGGGGGTAGTACAGAGCAGATCAGAAGAGGACAACATAGGCAACACAGTACTTTACATTAAGTCAACTGGACATCAACATTATCTAACACCATATCTCTAACTCTGCTATAGTTGAGCATAGTTTCAATTATAATAATATCAAACATAACACAATAGTATAAAGCCATGCATTTAGT
>PVJX010023235.1:0-29550 GCA_004027295.1 Dolichotis patagonum | reverse complement strand
AATCTGGTTTGTTAGATTGCTACTTTGTATTGACTGATTTTATTTAAATCTGTTATGATTGATAGCATGAAGTCTAAGAGTATAGGCAACTACACTGAAGATGACAAGATTCACTAAGATACCCACTCTGGTTTGATTATTACTTGCTTTTGAAGTCTTATAATGTCTCCAATGCTTTGTTTTTATTAATGTTGTTATACTCTGCTGAGACATCATGGTAACCATTGTAGATCACCTTGTATTGCGGTTTTATGTGACTTTTTTGCCGCATGCTTTCCTAGGGATTGTTTTGTTTTATCTTGCTTTTTGTTTTTCTAATACAGAAATGATAGACATACATGTAGAGACTCATGCATGTGTAGAGCTTATAAACAGTTTATGAGAACCAACTATATAACACATGTTGAAATGAACAACTACTTTGAAGAAAAAGAGACACTACAATACCCAGTGCTGATTCCATAATGTCATGATGTGAAGTCCAGCAAAACTATCACTTTTTGTTCAAAGTGATTTTAGCTTGCTTTGCCTTGTTTAAGTTCAACACACATTAAGGTATAGACAGCTGTTTTGAGGAGAATGAGAGACACTATGACAGCCATTCTTGGCTTCCCTAATGTCTGGTCTTGAAGATCTGAAATGCCCTTCTTGTCCTGCTCAGATCAATTCCATACTAGGTTGTTTCATGTGAATTCCCTGACAATATGGACAACTATTTGGAAGAAAACAAGAGTCAATATGATAGAGAGTGAATATCTCCTATTGTCTAGTTTTGAAATTTTTGTCTCTTACATTGCTTTCTTGTAATCCGCTTTGCTCTGTTTTGTTGTGTTTAATTTTACCCTTTTGATATAATTGCATGTATATTTGAGTGGGTAAGATGGATGACCATATTGCTATTTTTGTCAGATTGTGGAGAACTGTTAACAGTCTCACTGTTTGAATGTCTACTTTACATGTTTTAACTTTGTAATTTGAACAACTATTTCCAAGAAGTCAGTATGTAATTTGTCAAGTAATAATTTCTTAGGTTTTTTTGTTGTTGTTCTTTTCCTTTTTTTTCTTGGAATTCTGTATTGTTGCTACCCTTTATTTTGTTTTGTTTTTTCTCTTGAAATAAAATTTAAAAAGACAGTCTTTGGCAATGTGCTTAGGACCTCTTCCGTCTGACAGCTTTCTTTCTCTCAATAAATATATTCCACTCTTAACTTCCATTGATCCTAAAATTCATTCTTCGATTTCAGAGAACATGAACTCACCAGACATCTGGTAGGTTGGGAGTTTCGTTCCCCTGTATCTATTTCTCTTCTAAGAAAGCCCTCGAAAAGATTTTTAAAATAGTGTGCACGACTAGGCTTGGTGCTGCATGCCTGTAATCTCAGTCCTCTGGGAAGCTGAGGCAGGAGTATCTATAATTTCTCTCACCCACAATATACAAACACTCGCTTGGAAAGTACTGATGAACCAGACCTAGGGAAGTGTGGGAGACTGAGCCCTTGTGTGGGGGAGCATGACAGGGAAACGGGGCTCAGGACACACCAAGACTTCGTGGCAGAAGATGAGATAATGTGGGCTGCTGCCCGCTGCGAGCCTGGCCCTTGTCCAGTGAAACATTCAAACCTTTGTATTACAGATAGCTAAATTAGCTGGAAGCATCATAGGCAGTCAGTCAGACAGGGACAGCCCTCGAGAGTCAGTGCAGAAGATGAGAATACATGGCAACTGCAGGGAGGTGCATTAGATGCCAGACTTCAAGACCAAAGATAGAATGGCTACGCCTCATACTTCCCCAGGCAGGAACAGCTTGAATGGATATTCTAAATATGCTCCCATGACCTTGGGTGAGTCTAGGAAGAGGCACTGACCCACCTCCTCCATGAAGGAAAGGCCCCTAGTCTGGTTCCATGTACGCATGCTACACCACTTGCTTCCCATTTGATCCCCACTTAATCAATATTACCTAAACAAGTATACTTGTACTCCTATTGGTTGACCATAGGTTTGTCCCATCTCATGCCTGCCTTGTGATTTCCCATTTAATTAACATTAGCTAAGCGATTATTCTTGTAATCTTACAGGTTCATCATAGTTTTGTACCACCTCATGCCCATCTTGTGATTTCCTATTGGACCAATGTTACTTAATTGATCATACTTATAATCTTATTAGTGGATTAGTTTTTCCCACTTTGGACCCACCTCACCCTGTGGTGTTCTTCTATAAAATTCCCTTGAAAAGTGGCATCTTTGAAACTCACTCTAGACCCGTTCTCTCTTTCTGAGATAGAAGCTTTCTTTTCCCAATAAATAGATTCTGCTTTTATAACCTCTGTTGTTCCTAGAATTCATTCTTTGATTTTAGGGAACATGAACCCATACCGGATATCTAGCAGGTTGGGAATTTCTTTCCCTTATATCATTCTTAGACATGTTAAGGACCCAAGGGGCTGTTACTCTGTTGTCTATGTGCTTGTGAGCATCTAGAGAGACTGGCAAACTTACCAACTATTGCAATAGCAACTACTGTCAGCCTCAGGAAAGTGGGAGTGAGATAGGGAAGATCAAAGCCAACTTCTGGCCAAAGTAAAAAACTCAGCTCACATGGCTGGGGGGCATAGTTCAGTGACAGAATGTTTGCCTGCCCAAGGACAGAGATTTAATCCCCAGCACTGCAAAACAAACAACACAAAAAGCATCCTAGCTCATAAAAGCACCACCTCAGATGCACCCACCAGGATGCTACTATCTAAGAACAGCAAAGTCCCGAGCATCTCAGCTACTCAGGAGGTAGAGGAGGAGGATGGGAAGCTTGAGGACAGCTTGAGCAACTTAGCAAGACACTGTCTCAGAATCATATTTTAACAGGGTCTCTTAGTGGAACAGCGCTTGCCTAGTATGTGTGAGGCCCTGGGTTCAACGGCAGCACACACACACGGTACACCCTCCCCCAGGTGAAACGTGGAAAAACCAGATGTGTTGTTTACATTGTTGATGGGAATGTCGGATGGTGCAGCTGCTATGGAAAAAATCATGATGGTTTCTCAAAAATGGAACACACAATTATCATGCAACCCAGAAATGAAACAGGTACCCGAAAAGACACTTGCTATTCATAGCAGCATTACTCACCATACCAAAAGGTAGGAGTAACTCAAATGTCCACTCAGTGGAAGAATAAATAAAATGTTTTATTTACATACATGTGCCATCGTGCAATCTTAAAAAGGGAGTAAATTCTGCTACCATATGGATGGAAGCCATGTGAAACAGGCCAGTCACAGAAAGACAAACACTGCATGGTGCCACAGATGGAAAGGCAGCTCTAGTGGTCAGAGAGAGTGGTCGGAGCTGTAGAGGGGCTGGGGAGCAGAGCTTCAGTTTGGGAAAAGACAGAGTTCTGAGGACAGCTCTGGGGATGGCTGCATGACACTATGAGTGCACCCTGGATTTAGTTTTGTTTTTATTTTTTTGAGACAGGATCTTGTAATATTGCCCATGTTGGCCTTGAACTCATGGACTCAAGCAAGCCTCCTGCCTCAGCCTCTTGAGAAGCTGGTACCACCACCCCTGGCTTATGAATGCACTTAATGCTACTGAACTGTGCACTTAGAAACAGTTAAAATAGGGCCGAGGATATGGCTCCGGTACAGCACCTGCCTGGCAAGAATCAAGTCAGGAGTTCAATTTCAGGTACACCAAACAAACACCAGTTAAAATAGTTTAAACAAACAAAAAGAAACAGAAAAGAAATCCAAGGACTCTGACTGAACAGGCTTCAAAGCAGAGATCCCACCCTCAGCAACTCCTGCTCCCTC
The DNA here is from genome assembly GCA_004027295.1 of Dolichotis patagonum. NCBI lineage: Eukaryota > Metazoa > Chordata > Mammalia > Rodentia > Caviidae > Dolichotis > Dolichotis patagonum. The sequence goes on along the minus strand of PVJX010023235.1, from coordinate 25,736 downwards.
CAGACCCTCTGTCCATGACAGCTCATGCCTAAGGTACCATTGGAAGGGCTCAGTGAGGCAGGAAATCTGGGCATGGTGGGCTGGCTGGGCAAAGGGACACAACCTGTGGGTTATGAAGAACCAGAAGAGGCCAGGCAACTGGGCGTCACCTGCTAGTCATGGGAAACTGTCAAATCATGGCTGGGATGTGTGCACCCAACAACTTCTGACAGACTGACAGGAGAAGATATAAAAGACTGTGATCATTGACTTTGAGACCACTGCTGTCTTCCTGCTCTTGCAGTGGCCCACTCTGCTTGCAGGATATATCTCACTTTTCTACTCTGTACTTCTCTTTTCTTTTGTTACTTTTCATGCTCATCAATTGTCTAGGCCAATTCTTTGGGCAAGATGGCAAGAGCCTGGAAATGCCAGACTGTGGTGTCCAGCAACACTGTGAAGGCAGTGGTAGAGGCACAGTTTTATAACTTCTTTGAATCCTCCCATAGAAACAGAAATAGCAATGAGCACTGCCAAATCCACAGGAAACATTCATATCAAACCTAGGTGAGAAAATATCTGGATCCACATTGTAAGCAGCAGGGCATGGACCACCACCAGCAACAAGACCTGGAGGGGAACATGATGGGTGTGGGAGCTCTGCAAGGGGCAGGCAGGGCCTGGATCTGGGCCATGGCTGTGAATGTAGGGTTCTGCCACACAGTGGGTGAGAAGGCTACTCACTTCCTCATGGACCTCAAAACCACAAGCAGGGCCCTACACTGCAGAAAAATGGCTAGGTGTGGGAGACAAGTGGTGGAAGAAAGAGCCAGCAGAGATGAAGGGCAAGGAAAGGAACAGCTTTTGGAAGGCAGACATCGCATTTTGTATACACATGCACATGCATGTGTGCAGGCAAGCCCACCCAGAAGACAGAGCCGTGTGAACTCAGGAAAACCTACACTGAACCACCTGAGAGTCATACAAAAACACACAGCAAGCCGGGGTGCTGGCGCATGCCTGCAATTGCAGCACTGAGTTCAAGGCCAGCCTAGGCTACATTGTGAGCTCCACACCAGCTTGAACTACAAGGTGAGACCCTGTCCTAAAACAAAACAAACAAAAAATAATAAAATACAAAATAAATAAAAACATACAACAGAACAAGCACAGATACCCCATCCCATAAGCACTATGCTAATCAAAAAAGACAATGAAACAAACAGCAATGTATGCGCACAAGGAGACCTACAAGGGGAGAACAAAGTGTATTCTCCAGCCTGAAAACAGTAAGAGACAGGAAATGAAACACTGTGAATCACAATTAGAAAAATCAGAAATTGGGGGATAAGACTCAAAAATTAGAAACAAAGGAAATCATCCCCAAAATCACTAGAAGGAGCATGGAAAAAAATATACTCAAAAGATAAAGTTCAGACACGACAGACCCGAGGGAGGCCACGGTGTGACAGGTGGAAACACAGCTCCTAGACTCTCTGGGGAGAATAGCACCCAGCCAGACCAGACCAGGAAAACTGTGGCCCAATGGCTTGCCCCACCGCAGGGTAAGGAGCCCTCATGGAAGAGCTCATCCTGTCGGACAGCCCTGCTCTGAGTGTGCAGCACCCAGACACATCTCAGGAAATGACCTGACTTAGCTCTGACTTGGCCTGAGACCTGCTTGGGCATCAGGGAGAAGAGCCAGCGAGCTCCAAGGGAAAGAAAACCCAATCATCACCAGACAGGTCAACAGCAGCTGATGCCAGAGGATAAACGTTAAGATGTTCAAAGAAAACTACAGGTCAGGGTTCACACGCAACAAAATCCCTGCTGCAAGCTGGGCTTAAAGCACAACTTGCCAAATCCAGCGAGCAGAGGGCACTGGCCACTGGTGCAGATGCAGTGATCATACAGCAAAGCCAAACCCACAGCAACACTCACGATACCTGAGGTGAGAAAACAGCATGCAGAACCTGAGCAACACAAATACAGGCATCAGAGCCATAAGCACTGGGCCCAAAGGAGAGCTGGCTGCATGCTTGGACAAGGGCCACACGGCCACACAAGTTTTACACACTGGGGGAGGAATAACAGAATCTTCTTCTCTGTTTTTGGGACAGGCTCTCACTCTGCAGTTCAGGCTGACCTTGAATTCACTATGAAGTCACTGGCAGTGACCTCTTGCCTCAGACTCTCAAGTTCTGCACCTAAACTGGAGAAGACAGCCTTAGCCTTGTTATTCTGACACTATGGTACACTAACATGGCAAAGTGAACAGATATGACCAACTATTTCTATTGTCATCTATACCCTCGAGAACTGGGGCCAAAACAGGACATATAGTGGTAAAGGAGAAGCCTGGGTGGAAACAGTCATGGATGGCTTACCCGGACTGAAGTGCAGCGTCAGCATGACCCTGCCTGCTGAAGTCCCGGGCACAGCAGCCCACCTGAGAGGATGCCTCCCGGATACCAGGCCCTGCTCATTTCCCCTGGAGGAAGTCAGGGCTTTCTGGACACAGGCAGCCCCAGGCCTGTGGCAGAAAGAGTCCTGGCTGAGCCACAGCCTCCCTCCAGATGGCGGGGAAGCATCAGCAGCCCTGCCCGAGGGGGCGCCTGCTGGCCACAGCAGTGGCCTGGGCAGCAAAGGCTCACAGAACTCTGAGTGTTCCATCCCAAGCTCATAGTGTAAGAAAAGCAATGATGAACTGACCACCCTGGTGGTTCTGGCTTTTTTATCAATGTGTGTCTGCAGTATGTAATGTTCACATGCCATGGTCCCCACTGGCCCCTCCCAGGTGACCACAGCCCACCTGATTCTGACCCTGAGCTCAACAGCAGTCACTAAAACCCTGCTGACATGCTCGGTAGTCAGGGGCAAGGTGTGTGTGAGGTTCTGTGGCCTAAACAAGGGGTAGCAGCACCTGGAAACAGGGCTGGGGCAGAGTTCACTGGGACTCAGCTCCTGACATTTTATTCCGTCACTGTGAGAACCAAGTCGGTGGCATCAAAACATTGCTAATAACACCACAAATAAGGCCTGCAAGACAGCACATTACACAGCCATCTGAACCAAAGCCACATCATGTCCTCAAAGACTATCAAAGCTTGAGCTCCAGCTGGGAGACCGGGCCCCTGGCAGCACCTGCCCCGCAGCTTCTGCAGAGCTCAGCGGCCTCTCCCTGCCCCACGCGGAAGTCTCCCTTGGTGCCTGAGCGGGAAGAAGCAGGGAAGACACAGCTGTTTCCAAATCAGTTTGCTGTCTTTAAACAGGTGAAATGATTATGACTCTCTTCTGTTCAATATACACACACATACATGAACCTGGTAAGCAGCAATGTTTTTAAATACAGTACACATACAGGTTATGGGTTAACTCCAGCTATAATGTTCACTAAGCTTAGGAATGTAAAAGCAGACACAGAAAGTGACCACCACAGCTGACTCCCTCATTCCTTTTACTTTCTTCCCTCTGATTACACAGAAGACTTCTGACGGGCCTGAGTGTGTGATCAGTGTGAGGGCCCCGAGTGCTGTTTCTCCACAGTTTGTATTAGAGCGTGGAAAGTCCACACCCAAAATCTAGGCTAAGCCACCTTGGCCTTCTTATGGCCAAGAACCTGGCCACCTAAAGAGCCTAGATAAGGAGGCCTGCTCTGGACACCCTTCCGACCGATGGAGCTTTCTCTCTTCTACTTCCATAAACACTCCTCACAACTGCCTCCTATGCCCATGATTTCACATTTTGACCTCAGGAGACACCAGCCCCATGTGGGCGCTAACAGTGTGACACCCACAGGCACCCACGGGTACACTTTCTGGAGCAACGGGATCAGCCCAAAGGCAGGCCCTGGAGAACTTGTAGGGTGGGAGGAACTCATATATGCTCAGTGAATGTTACTTTTCACCTTTCTTCTCAAGAAATAAATAAGAGATAAAAGTGGCCACCTATAAGAACACAAGCCACATCGCCTGGCCCAGACCAGAGGTGACATCCAGCTGCAAGGGATGCTGGTACAAAACTGGCCCTGTACTCCAATGTCATCCCTTATTGCCAAGGGCACCATGACAAATGCTTCAAGTCTGAGTCCAGCTCTCTACTCTGTACGAACCCAACACAGTCTGTGAAACTCCACTCTCACAGTAGCCTATGCTCAGTGTCTTTGACTTCACACTGGCATAAAGACCAGTGACCTCTTCAGTCCTCGTCAGGGCACAACTGCCCCTTGGCATACAAGGACTGGCTGGATGAGGACTCTGGGGCTGATCAGGGCCTTATGTCATGTGGCGGGCTCCTTTCTCTCCTCATCTAAACCAGTTCAGCAACAGTTGGTCTCTGAAAAGCTGTGGAGGGCAAGAGGTACCAAATATCTGCTTTTTGTCTCCTAACCCGTGATCACAGTGGACGTTTCTCTGCTTTCACATCTGTGTACCCAGCCACAAAGAGCAGCACTGTTGGCACTGTTGGGTCACTGAGGTGGCACTGTTGGGTCACCCATCTTCACAAACAACCTTGTCTCAATAATCTCTGCCCAAAGGTTTCACTGATTTTGGCTATGTGACTGTGCAGCACAGAAGGACAAGGTCCACAAGTCTCACCTGCATCTCTGGTTTTTTTCTGGTGCTGGGGATTGAACCCAGGCCATGCACATGCTGAGCACAAGCTCTACCACTGAGCTGCACCCCAGACCCTGGCATCTTTGGAACAGGGATAAATACATCTGTACTCTTCTTCAGAAACTGACAGGACCTTCTAAGTTTCAAGGGAGCTGTCGGGCAAGCTTCTGAGCACGGTCTCCCAGGAAGACTTTCTTTGGCTCCTTAGCAATGGTGCTGAGCTAAGAGGAGGTATGTGGGTGAAAGGTGGTTTCACAGGTGAACCAGCCTGGAGGGGAACGAAGCTCGAACAAGGAACCTGTCATTGTCCAGTGCATTAAATCAGACACGACAAGATGAGGACACAATCCCTACCACGTCTGGAAAGAGAAGGCTGACTGCCTGCTCTGATCCCCCTCAGAATGTACCTACATCTGATGGGACAACTGCTGCAGATGAGGAGGATGGCGCAGGGGACAGGTGAGAAAGATGCCTAGGCCCACAGGATATGTGCACGCAGGCACGCACAAGACCAGGACCAAAACCCAAGTACTTACAGGAGGTTTTCTAAGTTTCCTGTTAATTTTTGTCATTTTATGATACTGCTTTTTTCTTCAAAACACTGATTTCTAATATGCCAGTTTAATCTCTATTTACACTCCTCCTAAAAACTTGTCAGAGATTTTTATAGACAGATGTTTAGGAGAGAAAGCAGGAATAAACCATATAGTATTTAGATGGAAAAAAATCCCTTCAAATAAACCAAAATCTCTAATAATTTAAGTTGAAAACTTCTCAGATGAAACTAAACACACACACACATGCTTCCCAGATGTACAATTATAGTCACACGGCTCTGAAGGAGGACTGAGGTGCAATTCAGGGCACAGGAGAACTGGTTTTTACGGAAGTCAAATTTTAACCCTCCAGGCCTCTCACAGACTGAAGTGGCTGTGAAAACTGCAGATTTGGCTGGCAAAACAAGGTCCATGCATTCAGACTGTCAACTCCAACTGGTGACTTTAGTCAGCGAGATACCAATGAAAGGGCATGGAACACTTATGAATTAGTTTACAGTTAAAAATTTAAATACTAAAATCCGGAAGTCAAGAGACACAGTTGGTTGTTATTTTCAGGTATAAAAAGCAGAGAAAGACCCCAAACCAGGGGCAACAACACAGTCAGCTATGCTGAAATCACACTGCCCACACCCACTCACTACCTGTCAGATCTCACACCTCAACACATCTGGATTTATACTCACCTAAACCCTTTTGCCCGGGGTTCTTAGCAAAGCTAAAGGTAAACTGATAAAAGTCTTTAAACTTCGTAGAGTCCTTAAGCTCCTGTTCCAATCTGGGCAGAAGAGCCTTCAGCTTTTCTGTGCTATCACACCTGTGAGGAGAGACAGGTCTGTTACTCACAGCAGACGGGCTCGCAACACTCATCTCGAGCTCTGCTGGAGCTGTACTTCTGGCCTCTCTGACCTCGGAGGCCACAAGGTTAACTTATAAGGGACGGGGTGTGAGTGACCGTGGTGCACACCTTCTCCCCTGCACAAAGGAACATGAAGCAAGTCACAACATGGATTGCATGACTGCACTGTATGTGAACTGTATGAGTAAAACTGTTCCAAGAAGAACCCCAAACCACTGGTCCTCTTGTTGAGTTGGAACACTGAACAATTTAGCTCAGTTGTAACTAAGTGGGGGCCACAGCTCTGCAGGTGACAGTCATAGGAGGTAAGTCCTGGTCACCTAAGTGACCACAGGACTGGGCCCTCCAGCCAGTCTGAGCATCTGCAGACTCTGTGCTGCCACACAAGAGAAACAGGCCTTATTCCTATGTATTTAGGGTCCTCTTTGTTGTAGAGAGCTGGATTTAAGATATAAGACAGCAACTATGAAGCCCCTACTATAAAATCTGTTCTAATATTGGTTTTCCCTCCAAAAAGTCAAAAACTAAAACATTAGACTGGGCTGGGGGTATCAGTAACCTGTACAGCACTTGTCTAGCTTGCATGAGGCTCTGGGTTCAATTCTCAGCACTGCAAAAGGACAATTAAATAGAACTGAGTGAAAGTATTATTTGGCCTTTAAGGTAGAAATATGAACAGTGGAACAGACGTTTCCCTTTTTCATTTCATCTGCTTTGATGCTGTATTTCACTTATCTATCTGAGTAGCGCAGAGCACAGGAGACACCCTAGAGCAGCCCAGAAAGTCCAGGAGCACGTGCGGAAGACCCCCCAGCCTCCCAAAGCACAGGCAGCACCTGCCTGGAGTGCACATGGGCTGCAGAGGCATTGCCACAGTGTCCCTCTGGATGTGTGCACTGGCCATTTCCTTACTCTCTTGTCTACCCCAGCACCCCAGGAGCTCCTCCCAGGGTCTGTGCACTTCCTGTGCCTAGGAATTCAGGGTGCTACTCTGTGTCTGGCTCTCCTGGCCTGTGTCTATCCGTGAGTGAGGTTCGCTGCTGCACATGCAGCTGTAGCACCTTCATCTTCTTCGCCATGTGGCATCCCAGTGCTTGGAGCACAGTCTGGCCATTCTAGTCCTCTTACCTCAAGTAGCATTGTCAGGCTCCTGCACGTGCATCTCAGCGCACGCATGAACATGCTCTGTCAGGCATGCGACCCACAGAAGAACAGCTGGGTCCCAGGGTCTCCAGGATGTCAGAACCCTGCATCAGTGCTCCCAGGCCCACCCCCACTGCCTGCTGCTGTCTTTGGCCAACTCAGAGGGCAGGTTTTGCTGCTTGCACCTCCCCAGTGAATGTGGTAGCATCTTTGTTTTCGTTGACCATTTGTGTACCCTTTTGTAAGAGCTTATTCAAATCTCTTGTTCATTTCTCAATCAGACATTCTTCTTACTATTTTGTGAGAATTCTTTAGAAACACACGCTTTCATCAGTTGGGTACTGTGTTTTTAAAGTATTCTCACCCAGAATGTGGACTACCTTTTTACTTCCCTCATGTTTCCTGTGACCAGCAGTTATTTGTAGAGGCCATTCCAGTTGCAAGTTTCCTTTTTGAGACTTTACAGTTTCAAGTGCTAGGATGTAGGGAACTATTAGGGTTTCGTATTTCTTTAGCTTTAGAAAATTGTCTTTACAGGCTGTCAAGTTTACTGGCACAAGTTGTCCATAATAAGCTTATTTCTTAATGTCTGTAGGATCCATAGTGATGTGTCATCTTTTCATTCTGTATTGGTTATCTGTTATTTAGTGTTTATGTCTTTTCAAACAACAAAACATCTGGCTTACTTGACCCTTTTTGTCAACAACTTCTTTTCTAGTTAATGAATATTCCTATTAAATTACTAATTAAAAAAAAGGAATAGCCTTGAATCTCCTGCAAGTTCTCACTGTGTCTCTTCAGTCCTGGCCTTGAGAATGTCAGGCAAACACTCCACCATGAATAACAGCCCAGCTCTCTTTTTCTCTTTTTTTTCTTCTTACGTGGATACTTTACTTACTGATTTTCTGTATCATTTTCTTTCTAAAATACATACTTAAGAAGCTGAATCCTACGAATTTTTAACATCAGCATTTTCTTTGTCATTCAATTCCAAGTATATATTTTCTAAGTTCTATAGTAAATTATTTTCCAAGCCACAGGTTATTCAGTAGTGTACAATACCCATAAAATTTTTTTCTTCTTTTTTTTTCTTTTTTCTTCAGGGATCTCCGCCAGTGTTCCCATGCATATTTTAACTTCATGGTATCTCTAGTTTAGTTGCACTATGATCAGAAAACATACTTTATGGTCCAGTTTATGGTCAACTGTTTTGAATGGTCTATATTTTTTTACATTAACCTTCTTCAAAGGCAATGCTCTAAAAATGCCCAGCAGGCCACTAGTTGTGTTGTCGGAATCTTTTTTTCCTTCCTCTTTAAACTGCTCATTTTATCAGTTCCTAAGATGCATGTGAAAATTCCACATTTTCTATCTTCCTCTTTGTACTTATTTTTTTGGTTTAAAGATTTTGGGACTACTTAGTAAATATACAAAAACATAAAAGCTATTGCTTTCCTGGTGAAACAAACCTTTTATTTTTGTGAAATGTTCTTCATTATGTGTAGAACTGCTTTATGCCTTAAAACTTTTTTTTTTTGGTACTGGGAATCAAACCTTGCGCTTGCCAGGCAAGTGCTTATGCCACTCAGCTAGATCCCTGGTTTCTTAAAATTAATTTTAATATTAACAAAGCTGCACACACTGTTTTGGATTAGTGTTTGCATAAAATATCAACTTTTTTCCTTTTCAATTGTTCTGTTCTGCCTTTATGTTTTAGGTTTATCTTTTGGAAACAGTATGCATAGTTGCTGCTTTTAAAAAATCTAGTATTTAGTTAATTAACATTTAGTGTAACTATGTAACTACTGACACCTTTGGGTTTAAATCCTCCATTTCATTATGTGCTTGCTATCAGTCCTGCTTAAACTAATTTCCCTTGTATTCATTTTGCTTAAATTTCTAAGGTTATTCTATTTCTCCCTCTAATATTTGGAAATTATATTTAGTTGGCATTTTCTTAATGTATTTTTTGACGAGCAGCATTAACTTTTATGAAGTGCAATTTATCAGTTCCTTCCTCATAACTCTGCTTATGTCTTTTCTAAGAACATACTAATACGTTTATATAGGTATTTTCCATCCTAAACCAACTGGTGGTTTATCTGTGCTTTCCAAAGCACAAAGAAATGACGAAATAAGCTGTTACACCATTGTCAGAATGGTCTTTGGTTCAATATGGCTGCCAGGAATGTATCATCAGAAATGAATAAAGTCTTACAGAGTTTATTATCTAAAGAGACAGAGATGATAAATGTAACACAGGAAAAAGCAAAGACTTTAAGAACAGGTCTACAGGCTTTATACTCTTTTAACAACAGAAAGCAGGATATGAGATGTCACTACTGACATCTCAGAGATCCAGAAAGAAAGAGATCCAGAAAGAAGTCAGCAAGTCAAACAAGCTGGCTATTACACTATTACATGAAATAGGTTGAAAGACTGGTACGTGAGGTGGTTTCATTTACTTCTATGACTTACCAGTAATTAAGAAACAAGTTATGAATCCCACCCCTAAGGTAGAATACAGAAATGTAAGAAAAACCAAAATGACACTTTATTAATGTTTAATGTAGTGACATAATAAATTATACAGGTTGCATACAACACTATGAAATAAACTGAATGGCTGAAACAGACTCCTAGTACATACCGTTTATTCAAAATTGGAAGGCAATAAAAGAAGAAAATAATGAGTTATAAAAAGGACTAACGTGCTAGCTGTGGTGGCACATGCCTGTAATCCAAGCACTCGGGAGGCCGAGGCAGAAGGATCGCCTTGAGTTTGAGGTCAACCTGGGACACGTAGTGATTCCAAGGCCAACCTGAACTACATAGTGCGACCCTGTCTCACAAAGAAAAAACAAAGTGGACTAATGTAAATGATGATAAATACAACTTTAAACTAGAATTGAAAAGGAAATTAAAGGCTTAATAGTGCAGATGTATATAGTGTTTACATTACATACAAACAAAATACATTAATGTGAAATTAGTGCTTACAAGCTATTGAAAAGTGCTGAATGCATCTTCCTTGAATAACTGAGAAAATTTACTTACCCAAGCTCTGTCATGCCATCCACAAATTCTTTTTTGCTGAATTCACACTGAGTGGCAGCCCTGAACTTCCATGCTATGACCAGAACACTGATACTGGCAGGATCTAGGCTTAAATCATCACAAAACTGCTGAATCCCATCAATTCCAATTTTGTTTTCATCTTGTGGATCTGTAGTTAAAATTAGGGAGAAAAAAGTTACAGTACTTTGACAAGTAATCCTAAAATAGGTGATTAGGATCATGTCACTCTATTATCTAGTTCTAGCTAGAGTGTTTCAGATACATTAATCAAAGGACTATAATTTCCTACATAAGAAATAGTGAGTAGCAAATAACCCATAAAACAGTCTTATTTTTAAAATCTAGGTTCTGGGTTTTAATGACTTTATCATTACAAAATGATTTCACTGGATGAGATGGCACATGCTTGTAATCCAAGCTACTCCAGGAGCTGAGGTAGGAGGATTACAAATTCATGGCCATCCTGGGCAACTTAATGAGACTTCACCTCAAAATAAAAATTTAAAAAGGGCTGGGGCCTTGAGTTCAACTCCCAGAAATAGAAAAAGTAAACTGTGGCTAGTCTCCTGCTTCAGCTTCCCAAGTGCTCGGATTACAGGTGTCTGCCACCATGCCTAGTCAAATATTTTTAAATATGCTAAACGATTTTGAGTTTTTGAAAACTTACAGAGTACAAATCATTTTTTTTTAGCCATAAAGTATGCTTTTTTTAAAGAATGCAACTTTCAAGGAAAAAGTACATAGTATTTTCAAAAGAAAGTAACAGAATGCAAGGTCAAAGATTCTGTTGGATCTGTTGGACTGTTTAAATAAAAATTTAAGTTTTAGACAGGCTGACAATGGCCCTTATACAATTGTTCTCATGAGGATGGGAATTTAGCTCAGGGGCATAAACTCCTGGCTGCCAAGCACAAGGTCGAGAGTTTGATCCCTGGTACAAAAAAAAAAAAGTCATCCAGGTCAATTGTTCTCATGATCTTTTAGTGTTCTACAACAAATATTTCTAAATAAAAATACTAAGAAAAAAAGATACTGTGTTATAAGTATAGGAATGACTGAGATGCCAGCCTTTGTCAGTGCAGGTTACAGGGACCGTGAACCTGTCAGAGCTTTCACCTGGTTCGAACAGCCCTCTGTGGCACCAGTGCGTGCCATAAGTTCACCACTAATGGTTTTGAACCAAATGTGCCCCAAAAGCTTCCTGTGCAGAGGTAGGGCCAGGTTGGAAGGGGGTGGGTGAGGGTGTGACTGGAAGGGTATATATTTCTGTTTTCAATTCTGTCCTTTTTCTTCTCTGCTTTTGACTGCCATGACGTGAGCTGCTTTCTTCTTCCAGGTCTCTCTACCACATAATGGTTCTGCTACAGTGCTAGCCAACCATGGACTGAAGCTGCAGACACTGTGAGCCAAAACAAACTTCTCTTCTTTTTAAACTGCAGGTATCAGGTATCTTGCCTCAGTATGGAAAGTAGCTAATATAGCTTCTAAACAGGGACATTTCCCTTTTAACTGTTGTCAATATGTCACACTCACTGCAGAGAGCAAGCAGTGGGTGAGGGCTAGCTCCTGATCAGTCTTTTGTACCCTTTCCTCACCCCCAGCTTCTTTACTGAAGAAATGAGGTTCCAGGGCAGAACTCAAAAGGAGCAGCAGCGTGGAACGCTTTTGTCCATGCCACCAGAAGTTCTACACACACTTGTAACATTAACCATGACTGGCAACTTGGCTAGCTGGGTGTTGCCTAAGGAGTTAGTTATGGGTGTGTCTGGGTGGGTCAGGAAAGCATGACTCTGGGGTCCACAGCCGGTTCCTGGCTGTCATGAAGAGAGAAGTTGTGCCCACACTCTTCAGCCGTGACAGATCTGCCTTGGAACCAGTGACACAGGTGTTGGACATTGTGCTGCGGAGCTAAAAACTGACTAACACAACCCTGTCCCCTCTGGTCACAGAAACTGTGTGGTCCGGCCTTCCTGCCATATCCGCCTTACCTTTGTACCTGCCATACAGCTGCTCTAGCTTCTTCTGGTCCACAGCGTTCCGCATGGATTCCCTGTAGTACATGTCTGGATTCTGGAAGAAGCTGTCTGTGGCCTCATCTAGTTTCCACTCATTCTGTGATAGGCAGTAGATAGCAGTTCTCTCATCGGCCTGAGTACAGGCCATAAACTGGCGGACCTTTTCCTTCTGAGACGATTTAAGCTTATGCTTTGGGATGCAAAAGAAGCGGGAAAGCCAATGAAGCGACTCCAGGGTTTGTGGCAGCCTCTATTCCTAATGCCTATATTTTAACTGGACATAAGTATTTTGTTGAGTGACTCCACTTCAGAATTAGAGGAAGCCAGAGCCTTGTTCTTCATCAGTTAAAAAGACTGCACAGTCTCCTGAAATTGAAACGATAGCATCTAAATAGTAACAAATACTCAAAGTCTAATCTTCAAAGAGTTATGAGAATTGGTATTTTATAGAAAACACATTTTGACCAGTTCTTTCTACACCGTGGTATTTCTTTTCCCCTTAAAAATCTTAGCACAGTCTAACACACAAGGCAGGCCTGGCGTCATCAAGGAGCCACCTGCAGGTCTATGGCCTCAAAGTTCAGTCTATAATGACGAGCAGGAGGCTGTAGAGATTGGAAACATTATTGTTTCTCTCAGTTGAAAAACAGAACCACATTGATGAAAACATACACACAGGACTGAGATTTGTGTTACAAGTAACTTGGAAGAGTGCCACAAGTAGGCACAGAATGCCTGTCAGAAACTGAGAAGTGATGTACTAGTAACAAGAATGTTTGCCTGTGTGACACAGGGCAGAGGCTGTGGGTACGCAGTAAATAACAAAACTGCCAAGTGACTATACTATATATAGTCTGTAATGAAACAGAATAACATCTTAAGGTTTCCAGATACAGGATGCTTAAATTTCCAGTTCTCAAGGTAACTTGGAGAAAGCAACACTAAAATAAAGTGACTTGCTAATTTCTGTACATCAAAACAGGCTAAGCTAATTTTTTAATATAAATATTTTACCCAATAATACCTAAGAGGATTATATTCAATCTTCAGATAAAGATGAAAGTTTACAGAAACATAGAATAAATTGTAACTTAGAAGCAGATGGAGAAGTGAAGAGGCAGGAAAGGAGAATCCAACCAGGGACAGAATTCACATAAAGACAGGCATGCCATGGACACGCGTCAAAACAGAGCTGAAAGGCAGCACTCCGAGCCTGCGAGATGCCACAGCAAAGAAGGGGTGTCCAGGTAGGGAAATCTCTCATAACAGGTTTAGAAACCTATCAGAGCTCAGAAGTAGGACTATACCTCCTGGCCTGGAACCCTAGGGAAATGGCTCTACCCGTGAAAGGAAACATGTGATGTCTCCTTTGTACACACTGATTCCTTACCAAATGTCAGCAATAAACAGCTGAGAGAGTTCCAGTTTTCTCCAGGGCAACCCAAATATGTGTTGCTATCAAAACTGAGCAAGAGTGAAACAACCCTGTGTAGATACATGGTGTGCTAGTGTATGGTGGGGGGCTGGGTCTAAGACCTTGGGAAGGTTTCACGATGACAAAACTGTCTCAGCACTTTCAACTGTCTCCAGCCTGAGTTTGCAGGATATGTTTCATAAAACCATGAGATGATGAACACAAAAAACTCAATATACTTTTATGAGGTCAGACACTAAAGATTCTTGTAAAAAGGTAAGAAAGTAATGGGTTTGTTATTGGTAATTCTAAAATACACATGTAAAACTCATTTTAATTTCTGATATGGGAAATATAAATAACTATTACTTATATAAGCAAAAGTTCTTTGGGGCCCCAATCGTTCTCAAAAATACTTAGGGATCCTGAGGCAAAGGCCTAGACTATGAAAATGTGGGTAGTGGCTACACAGTCTCCAGTGGCTTTTCAGCTCTGCCACTGCAGGGTGAAAGCTGCAGTAAGACACTGTGTACACTGGTGGCTGTGCCTGCAGGTCAAGACTACTGATGCAACCAGCAGCTAGCTTGTGGGCTGTAGCTTCCTGGCCCTGATCTACAGTCTAAGGTGTACATGGAATATATACTACACACATTATTTTCTAAAAGTGAATCTGTGAAAAGGAGACAAAGAATTCAAAGTTATATTCTCTCCTAAGACTTAACTTGACCTCAGCTTAGATAGCACATGCTATGTTACTAAACTGATAAATCAGAACACCAGGATCTTTTTATGAAGTTGACACTATGCAACAGCATAAATTCCTGCATTAGGAATACCCATGGTACTTTGATTATATCTAATGCTATATTTAAAAGTTCTATCATGGATATAAAAACAATCAATATATCCACACAAAAGAATACTATTTATTCATCTATCAAAAGGAAGTAATGAAAGATGACACGTGGGCAAACCTTAAAAATATTCTGAGAAATAGAAGTTGGACACAAAATGTCACAGGTCATATGATTTCATGTACAAAATATCCAGAATGGGCAAATCTGTAGACACAGAGGGTAGATTAATGGATGCCAGGGATGGAGGGGGAGGGAGGGCAGTACCCAGGGTTTGCTCTTAGTGATGAAGATGTTTTGGAATTACATGTGACAGTTGTAAAACAATGTTAATGTTCTAAACACCACTGAATTGTACCACTTTAATAGTTTTATGTTATGAGACTCTTACCTCAAAAAGAATTCCAAATAGCACTCTAAAATCTCCAAGACTAGTCAACAGAGTCACACACCCTCAAGGGGCTACATCACCTGACCAGTGTTTCCCCACTGATGGCTCCACACTCAAACAATATGGACACGTGGAGATGGAGTACCTGAGTTATTATTACTCATGAAGATCACCTCTGGATGACTACCCATTGGCGACATGACAGCTAAACCCACGGTGTAAAGTGCCTATGTGGCAGATCCAGGCCATGAAAAGTGGTTTAGAATCATTTCTATTTAATTACAAAGGCGTAGAAGTGGAGACAAAAAAAAATTGATCCCTCTCCAATCCATTCAAATTGACTCATCTGTAAAAGACACTCCCCCAACCCTGGGCTCAAAAGATTGCCAAGGTGCTAGTTGGGCATGAGCAATAGTAACCATGAGCCTGTCAACAAAGCTGATGTCATCCTTTACAGGTTTGTCTATAGTGATTAAAACAATAATCAACAGCTAAGTCTAAACAACATGAATGCTTTATGTCCAAAAGTGACTAAAGATGTAATCACTAGGACTGCAGTGTAAGCAGGAAAGGGAAGTGGCATCAGACTTCACAGGAAAGAGACTCACAAACTATAAAACTTCAAGGAAGGCTGGCAGGTGGTGCACACCTGGAATCCCAGCACCCAGGAGCCTGAGGCAGGAGAGTTCAAGACCAGCCTGGGCCACATAGCAAGTTCAAGGCCAGACAGAACTACGTAGCAAAACCCTGCTGAGCCCTGCCCCCCGTTTAAGGAGAAAGAAGAGAGCTCAAAATCAGACCCAAAATCCATGCAAATTAACCAAGATCCACAAACTGGCAGTACCAGGGACCTCACTGGCAGTGCCAGCGACCTGTCAAGTGCCGATGGCCACCCCTGGGGCTTACCATGTTATGGAAACTAAACAATATTAAAGGACAGCATTTTGTTACTTGTTATAATACACAAAGTTCTTGAAATGAAAATCTGGATAGTCTCCTGGAAACATCAAATAAAAACAGAGCAAAAGCCTCAAACATTTCAACTGTGACCTTTCGAAAGCCTCTGATAAAATCCAGGTACCAAAGATATCTATATACTGTACAAGAATTTTTAAACAGCTCTTAAAACGTCCTTTCAGGGACATGTAATAGAACAAGATCCCTTCCTAGGGTCAACTTAACGAGGAGTGACAGGGCAACAATGAGAACTAAATAAACTACAGGAACTGGTGGATCACTTTGACTGTTTTGGCACAGAGCAGGCACGGCGAAGCCGGGAATTAACTCAGCACACTTGGAGAAAGGGGAGTTAAGTCAAACATCCCAGTTCAAGCTTTTGGATCTTCAACCTCCGCACGCTTCAAGCTTTTCCGTGGTTTTTCTGTGCACCCTGCCCTAGAGCGGGATCCCATCCCCACCCTCCAGCTTAATCTGCCTGCTTGCTCTTCCTGGGGTCATCCGCTCCCCTCCAGCCACGCTCTGGGACGAGCCGGAGTGCCGCGAGGACCGGGGTTGCCCGAGCCTCCCCGCCCCCAAGCCCGCGGTGACGCTGCGGGTCCTCGCTTCCAGTCCGGCTTTCGTCCGCAGCTCCAGCGCACTGCTCCCTCAGGCCCCAACTCTTACAGAGGCGCCCGGCCTCGCGGGTGTCCGTGGGAGGGCAGCACCCTCCAATTCCCTCGCCCTCCACCCGGAGCGGTCTCGTCCCCAGCTCGCCCATGCGCCTGCCGCCGCCGCAGAGCCAGGACCACCGCACCCAACCGCCAGCTAGCGCAACGCGGTCACTTACCATGCTCGCCAGCGCCACCACTGCCCGCGGCTGGTCTGCGCAGGCGCGCGCGGCCCACAGCCCACCTCCACGCAGGCGTCGGCGACCCCAGCCCGTCTAGCCGCCGGGGCTCTGGGCGTCCGCCTATGTTTGGGCTCCCGGCGTGCACCGCGCCGGCACGGCCCTACACTGCAACACGCCGCCTCTGGAAGGGACCAGGACCCCGTCTTCGAAGGCGGCAGACTGCCTGTGGTTCTGAAGCCACACACCCACCAGGAGGGCTCCTGGATGCGGAGGGCGGCCGGCCAGCCCACAGAACCACAGCTCCCAGCATGCTCGGCGCCGCGCAGAGTCCTTCGGGACCGCCTCGCTCTCTTAAAGAGGCCGCGTCTCTTTTCTTGGCGCGCGTTGCTGGAGACCGCACGGGGAGAGAGGGCGGTGGCCTCCCTAAACGTCCGGATCCAGCCCGGCGCCCCGCCGCAGAGGAAGGGATGCGGGGGACGTCCGCCCGCGGCGCCGATCTCCCTGTCGGGATTGCTGATGCTCTGGCCAGAAGTCCTGGGTGCGGCCTCCTGCGTCAAGGTGAGTACCGCGGGGCTCTCTTGTTCCTTCTTCTCAAGGGGGGGGGGACTCCCCCTTTTGACTATTCTTCCTGGGAGGCTTCTCTTCTGGGTCTCGCCTTGGGTGGGGGCTCCCTTTATGGATCTTTTGTCAGTTCTTACCACATGGATTCCCGGGGCGGAGACTCTCCTTCCTTGGGCTTCATTCAGTTTCTTGAAGTCAGCACTCCCGTTTCTGCTCCTGTCTGCAGTCTGGTTTGATCTGTGCCTTGCCCTGTGCTGTGTTAATGCACATTATTCTAGCATCATTCACAGTCTCTTTAAGGACGAATACAGTATGCCTTCAGGCCCGATGCTCAGTGTCCGGCAGCACCTTTTTTTAAGTTGAGAGTCTGAAAGGTGTCAGAAAAACCGGCGGGCAACGAGTCGGCCTGCAGATTTCCTGAGGAGAGCATTTCTTCTTACCTTCTTGGCGTGGGCTCTTGTGGGAGTAAGCAGTCAAATAAGTAGAGGCGACCGGGAAGATTTGCCACTGCTCTGGGCTTCAGCTAACCCATGGGAAAGAGAAAGGAAGGCGAGACTGGGTGGATAGGGTGCAGCCAGCTCCACCGTATGGATTTGCTTACTGCTCCCTACTGCAGGAGTAGTTACTGCAGCTGAAAGGGCTTTTTGTTCACAGTCTCCTTTGATTCTTCCTCCATGGCTTTCCTGGCTGTAACACAACCAGGTGGCTGGCAGTGCTTCCTCTAGGCCCTGCAGCCCTGTCTCTGCGTCTCACCTGGCACTGTCTGGAGGAGTGCTGTGCGAACACCCTTGCGCAGAAGATGCAGCGCACAGGTTGGGAATCGTTCCACTCTGCGGCTGGGCCTCTGCGTGGGCATATTTCTGGTCATTCTTTGGATCAGAACATCTTTGCCACCGATTACCAGTTTTCTAAAAGTAGTCTCAGTCATTGAATTAACTAGTGAAACACTTGCTTTTTCTAGAGGTTTAATTTAAATATTGTGAAGTTTTTTAATGACCTAAGAATTTGTTTCCTTCTTGTTAATTTGTTCTTTGTTGTTTTGCTGATTAGATATGGTAATATGTTTATGAATCATGTACATCATTTTTGGCAACTGTCATTTGTATTTATGGGATCATCATAAGTGGTCTCATCTTCAAGAAATATGCTTGAGACTTTAAAATAGGCCTTAAAGTTAAGTCTTCCCAATTGTGTTGATCTCATCCTTTTTTTGTGTGTTGATCTTGTCCTTTTTTTTTTTTTTTGGCAACAGGCTCTTGTCTATGAATTCATAGACATCCTCCTCCCTCAGCTTCCCAAGTGCTATTGTACACCATCATGCCTAGCAATCTCATCTTTTTTGTCAGTTGTCTAGTGCTGAACTTGAAAGTGTTGGTGGTATCATTAAAAAACCTCTAATCTTAAGTCATTTACTTGAAATAATCTGTTGGAGACCACTATGAAGCCGCTCTGAGCAGGATTTAAATTTTACTAATTGGCTTTCTATGTTTATCTGTGAGTCTGTCCTAGGCTTCGGCCCCTTGCCTGGCAATGGGAGCTGATTCATAGTAAGTGAAGCTCTATGAATCACTGGTCCTGGCTGAGGCCTGTAGTGGCCTGTGAGGCCAGAGATACCTCAAAGGGCAAGATAAGGCCACAGCTGCAGACACTTGGCTCCAATCGCAATGAACAAGATAGAGACTGCAGCTGTAGAAATTACTCATGCAGTATCAATCCTACCATAAATGTCAATTGGAGATAGGACAGTTCTCCTAAATTGGCATAATTTACTACTTGGAGAAGTCTTTGAAGTGACTCCCAAGGTCCTGCTCATTACCTGTGCTTTCCTCAGTTTCCCCGCCTTTTGTCCTAATAAAGTGGGCTGATCCAGAGAAGTTTTAGTCTTAGCCCTCAGAGTCTCGAGCTTAACTAAAGGGTTTTGACCCTCCTAGAGCCCTAAAAAATCATATAACTTGTCACATTTTATTTAACCTCCTCCGTACACTCACTTGGGAGATTGGGGATCTAGAGCAGGACCCAATAATAATCCTCATATTTCCCTTTTTTCAGGGGAAACTAAATAACTGTACAGACATCAGACTTACTAGTCATGTTCCTGCCACACCCACCCTAGCTGCTCCAGGAACTTTCCTGCCCACAGTCCAGGCTGGTTGCCTTGGTCAGTATGTGGCCATCCCTTTCCGGGTATGTGGTGTGTACACACTAGGGCTCAGCTGCATGAACAGGGCGGAGCCCCGGATGAGGCTGTCCTCAGGGCTGGGATGCAGCGTGGCACAGTGGGGAGAGGGAGCTGGCCACGTAGAGACCTTTCTGTTACCTTCAGCACGATCCTGGCATCTTTACTGTGTTCAAGGAGCAGCTGAGTCAGGTTTGTCCTTAATAATTTGGTCTGTTGAGTATTGAGGCAGTGGCTCTAGCGGGTCAGAAGGAAGAGAGGGTGGCAGGTTCTGTGACTACAGGAAGCAGAAAGTGAGGTGTGAAGTTCCTGACTCCTGGTCTGAGGGGTTATGTATGATTCCAAGTTCCTTACCAGGAAGGGAAAATAGATGTGTGCTGCTTTGGCCTCCTGTTCCCTGAAGGGACTGACCCACCCTCAGGGCTTGGAGCTCTGGTCAGCTGTGTTCTGTGGGAGGTGGCCCAAGTATCAGCTGGAGCCTCCCACCTTGGTGACTTTGCTGTCTTAGAGATTTTTATGCAATAAATGCTATTCATCATTTCTAAATTAATAGAGTAATAGAGTAAGAATAATGTGATTTTGATGTAAAATGATTTTGAAGGAGTAGGCTTAAATAATGAACCCATGTCTTTTTATTCTGATTCTGATTTAAAGCATTAATTACAAGTATTTTTCTTCTTAATCAAATATTCAGCTTTAAAAAATTTTGTGATTCTTGTGTGCTGTGTTGATTTTGCTGTTACTCTAAATGAAAACTAGTCTTGAATTTGTAGCAGCAGACTTCTGTATCTACTTAGTTAAGTAAAATATAAAAATGCTAGAACTACTTTTATAAAGACTGAATGTGAAAAGTTATAGATTCACATATAGTTGTGAGAAATACTGCAGAGAAATCAGGTGGTGAATGTTTTGCCCTGCTTTTTGCAGGAGTAGCACCTTGCAAGTCTGGGCTATCAGCAGGAGCTTGCCACTGGGAGAAGCCATGGGATGCTTGGACCTCACCATCTCTGTATGAGTCCTGGTGGGTGGGCATGAGCACTGTCCACCACATTTCATCCTAGGTGTTTCTGGCCAAGACCCTTCTTCCTCCACTTCACAACAACCTCCTTCCCCTTCCCTAACTGTGCTTCGTCTCTGTCATATGGCGTGTGCGTGTGTGTGTGGGGGGGGTACTAGGGTATTAGAGATAGTACTCATGGCCTTCACACTGACCTACATTCCTGGCTCTTTTTTAAAAGTTTAAGATAGGATCTCACTAAGTTGCCCAGGCTGGGCTTGAACTTGTCATCCTCCTGCCTCAGCCCTGTAGAGTCCTGGGATTATAGGCATGCACACTCACTTGTGTTGTCTCTTTGAAACTGTTACATGAGTCCAGTCACATAGTACATGACCCTGAGAATTTATGCTCAGCCTGAGTCTGTCTCTGTTGCTTCTTGGGTCAGTATTGTAGCTCAGAGAAATCGAGAGTGTCTTAGTAGCTAACAATAATAACAAGATAGCAACAAAGCTAAAATATTTCTTCATTTTTTTCTTGTGTTTTTGAGACAGGGTCTTGCTGTGCAATACAGGCTGGCCTCGAACTCACAGTGATCTTCCTGCCTCAGTCTCCTGAGTGCTGGGATTACAGATGTGCACTACCACACTTAGCTGTTTACTCATTTTTACTGAAATTGACTAGTCTGGAGGGTTTTTGTGGGCAGGTTTGAAGGTAAAATGAAATGAGCTTGTGAAAGAGTGGTTCATGTTTTAAGGGTATGTAAATGATTCCCAGGTCATGTTTTATGTTCCAGTGGAAAGTATCAGTGTAACTACAGCTGAAATCCTCAGCTCTAGTCTCTCCTCATAAAAATCAGTAGCCCTTTAGGTGTAGCTTAGAAGGGACCATGAGTTTCAGGAACCTGGTTGAGGGAAAAACCAGAAGTTAGCAACAGAGAGGTATCATTCACACCACAAACTGTGTTGCAAGTGGTTTTTCTGAAGTGTAAAATCCATGGAAGAATCACTTTTGGAGACCTTATAGGAAAATGGGAAGCACTAAGGAATCATCTCCAGTTTCCTCTTGGTTCTGGAAGAAGTTGAAAGTGCACTTCTGAGGTAGGAGTCATCTGCCAGGGAATCAGAGAGGCCGAGCAGCCGACTGGGTCCTGAAGGTGAGAAGCCAGCCATGTTGCCTGCTGTGTGGTGGGTGCAGAGTTTGATTTTCCGGTGGTGTGTGCTATTCCACAGTGATGGGAGCACTGTGTCCTGGTCCAGGAGGCGAGCGGCATGGGGTGCTTATATTCTCCATGTAGTATTAGCGTAGCCCTTGTGGAGCCAGCCACTAAAAATGCATTGAAATCCAACTTCTTTTCTGTCTTTTATTTTTAGGTAGGGTGTTGCTAAGGTATCTAGGCTGGCCTTGAAATTGCTTTCTTTCTGCCTATGCCTCCTCTCAGCTGACATTACAGCTACAGGCTACCATGCTTGGTCTTAACATTTTTGTTTTGTTTTTCGTTTTTCAGACAGAGTCTTGCTATGTAGTCCAGGCTGGCCTTGAACTTGTGATCCTCCTGCCGCTGCGTCCTGAGTCCTGGGATGACAGGGTATGTACCACTATGGCTAGCACCAACAACTGCTAGGCATAGGCATTTCTTTTTTTTAACTGAGTATCATCTTTTCTTGGTGACTTTTGGTTGTCATTCTGAACATCACTGACTTTCCTGTTGTCTAACACAGTGTCACTTCAGGCTCTAATGAAGCACACACAGCAACATAATCCCTGTTATATAACCTGACTTCTAGACTTTGAAATTCTTAGGTCCACTTTCCTAAGGCTGGTACCTGTCACAGCTTGTTGTGGTCAGAATGTGATCTCTAAAGTGTTACACCCTTACTTTTGCTGCATTTAACCTACCTACCTGGGAAATCAGATTATATAGATTAGCAGTGTGCCTGTATGTTAGCAAGCCTCTCTTGGGGAGAGGAGATGCTATCGTGTGTGTGGTGGTTGAGGAGGCCTTCTGGATGTGACAACTGACCCTTGGGTAGCAGCTGTTGGGGGCTAGGTAAATTTTTTTTTTTTGAAGATTTTTTTTTTAATTTAAAGAGAAAAAGGCAAAACAGAAAAAAGGGTAGAAGTAATATAGAATTTCAAAAGAAATTAATGCTAAGAAGTTACTGGTTGATAAATTACATATTGTCATCTTAGAAAGTTTGGCTCAGTGGCATAAACACCTGTCTGGTAATTTTTTTTTAAACTGCAAATCCTGTATTTATGGTTGTTTTGTTTCGTTTTGGCATAACTCTTGTGGCAGGGGTTTCCTGGCTGTCAGATTCCAGGGATGTTTCTTAGTGTAGTGAACCTTACTCGATGTTTCTTGCCTTTATTCCTTCCTCTGTTTTCAGCCTCTAGGGTCATTCTTTCGTAGTGACCTTTGCTGACTACTATTCCACCTGCTCTTTTGTTTTGTTGTTGGTGGGTACTGGGAATCTAAGTTAGTACTTCCTGCTTCCAGGCAGGCGGTGCACCACTGAGCTATATCCCCGGCCGTCTACCTGCTCTTAAACATGCGTTTGCCTGGTTCAGCCTTGCCTTCTACCCTGTGTCATCAAGATACTCTGGCCACAGCTGCCCCTTGCCCTGCACCACAAGTCGTCACTCACAAAAGATGGGTTTCAGAAAGCAGGTTTTTGCCTGTGCTGACCTTGCCAGGAGACATTCCTACATGTTGTTTTAGGTCTTTCTACAGAGCAAGCAAAAAGGAGCCTGAATTTCAGTGATAGAAAGATTTGAACATTTAATAAACCCCTGGAGTTCCGGGTATGGTTATATTTTTGTGATTTTTTTTTGTTTGTTTTTTCTATCCAGATGTCATGTTATCACTTAATTGTGGTTGACTTTGCAAATTTGGCAGCACTGCAGATGATCATGTAAAGTGAGCAGAGAAGCTGAGCAGGCCTTTTGGGATCTCAGAAGATGTCATTTCTAGTGTGTTCCTGTGCATGACCAGTTTGCTGTCACTACACCGCCACCAATGGGGAAGTCGGTGGTATTTTCTGGTCTTTGATGTGTCAACCTTCTTAAATAGGACTGGTTTTAGCCTTTTGCATGTGGTTAATATATGAGGCTAAGTTTTCTTTTTTAAAACTTGCCTTTAAAATCAGATGTAATTAACTTCCGTATACTAGGTACTGTAAGAGGAGTTTTAACTATTTGATTTGATTTTAATGGAGGAATAGTAAGTAGTTAAGATTTTGCTATTAGTCTAGGAAAAATAACGTTTTCTTCAGAAAGGTGGCAGTTTTCTGGATGTAAGAAATAACTTTAACCCTGAACTCAATAGCAGTGTGTCATTGTGGAAAAAATAAAACCATGTTTTTCAGCTTATAATGCACATCTAAAATGCAGGCTGCCTGGCCGTCCTCGGCCTGCCTCCCCACTGTGCCGGGATCATGAGGGTGCTGGAGGGGAGTCTCTTCTGCTTGCTGCTCCCAGTCTTTCACCTGCTAGCGAGTGCCACAGAGCACGAGGAGGTGGCAAAGCACGTGATCAAGCTGCACCGGGGCAAAGGAGCCACTGCCGCCCAGAGGAAGCAGTGGGTCGTGGACAGCTGCAGGAAGCTCACCGGGCTCCTGCGGCAGAAGAACGTGGTTTTGAACAAATTGAAAAATGCAATCCGAGCCGTGGAAAGAGACGCCGGGCTGTCAGATGAGGAGAAGCTGTTTCAGGTGCACACGTTTGAAATCTTCCAGAAAGAGCTGAACGAAAGCGAAAACTCTGTGTTCCAGGCCATCTACGGGCTGCAGAGAGCCCTGCAGGGGGATTACAAGGACGTTGTCAACATGAAGGAGAGCAGCAAGCAGCGGCTTGAGGCCCTGCGGGAGGCTGCCATCAAGGTCAGCCACCACTCGAGGGGTGCCAGTGGGTCTGATGTGTCAGGGTGCCTGTCCTACAGGAGGGGAGGACACACTGCCTTGCTGCGTGTCAGTCATTGCCATGTGCAGGGGACACAGCTCCAGTGCTCCTCTGTCACGGGAATTCCTGGTCCTCAGCTTATGGTCCGAGATGGAGGTTCAGGTCTGGGAGGTCATCTCACCAGGGATGTCCCAGCTGCTCAGTCCCATGAGGATGCTATGGCCTTGACTTGGTGAGACCGCAGTCCTTAGAACATGAAGTTGTCCATCCTTGAGCAGTGTCTGACTGTGTTTCTAGATATGGTCAGCATTTGTTCATTTCCTGCAAGGAATTCATTTTAGTGTAAAGTTTTTCTGTCTTCAATGTATATTGAAACAAATACTAAAATTAGTTTTATGCAAATGTATACATTTCAATTCAGGACTTTGAGCAAGGATACATTTAAGATGGTGAGAAGAAACTGCTGCTTTATCAGATGAGGTGTGTTTATATTTTTCAAGTAGTTGTTTCTGGGTATCTGTTATAAGCCAGGTACTGCCAAGCATCTGAAAACACAAAGTTCCATTTCATTGTCATAGAAAAACCCATTGTGCTAGTATTACACAGCATAAAAAGTAGAGACTGTACATTTTAAAACCTTTCTTTACCAAAATATGGTAATTCAATAGACAGAGTGGGTGAGCATTTATTGTTTTGGGTACCTGGAATCAAACTCAGGACCTTGCGCTTGCCAAGCAGGCGCTAATTTCACTGAGCTATATCCCTGGTCCCAGTGGGTGAGCATTTAGATTAAGGCTTTTGATAGCCGTGATGCAGCTGTCCTGCCCGTGTCCCCTGCCTGAACCCCTGTGGCTGCCCTTGGATACAAAAAGTTGTGTGCTGTCTTGGACTGGTGTCACCATCTCACAGGACTCCTGGGTAGTCAAGACAGTGTGATTCCTTAGATTTCATTTTTTATAAATATTTTTAAATCAAAAAATTATTTTTGAGACAAGGTCTTTGTAGTTCAGGCTGGGCTTGAACTCACTGAGCTTGATTCTCCTGCCTCAGCTTCCTAAGCGCTGGGATTATAGCCATGCACTACACCTGGCTAATTCCTTGAATTTAACTAGGGACAATAAATGGGGTATAGATATGTGATTGTTCTGTAAGGAAAGAACGAAGACAAGTTTCAGTAGCCTTGGTGCAGATGTGCAGGCCTTGTGGCCTCCCAAGGGGTTTCAGATTTGGGGGCTCTGGCTCAGGTCCTGATGTCCCTGTAGCAACTGTGGTAGAGACCCTGAGACAGTGTTGGGGCCACTGAGGCCATGATGCAGCCATGCTTGTGTATGCTTCCTGTCACCTCCCTGTCCAGCCCCACCCACCCCTTTAGGTATGAGCAAAAACTTTGGTGTTAGCTTACTGATTAAA
>PVJX010023234.1:0-29571 GCA_004027295.1 Dolichotis patagonum | reverse complement strand
AGCCATTCTTGGCTTCCCTAATGTCTGGTCTTGAAGACTTGAAATGCCCTCCTCATCCTGCTCAGGTCAATTCCATACAAGGTTGTTTCATGTGAATTCCCTGTATGTGACAATATGGACAACTATTTGGACCAAAACAAGAGTCAATATGATAGAGAGTAAATATCTCCGATTGTCTAGTTTTGAAATTTTTGTCTCTTACATTGCTTTCTTGTGATCCACTTTGTTCTGTTTTATTGTGTTTAATTTTACCCTTTTGATATAATTGCATGTATATTTGCCTGGGTAAGATGGATGACCATATTGCTGTTTTTGTCAGATTGTGGAGCAGAACTGTTGACAGTCTCACTGTTTGAATGTCTACTTTACATGTTTTAACTTTGTAAATTGAACAACTATTTCCAAGAAGTCAGTATGTAATTTGTCAAGCAATAATTTTTTTTTAGGTTTTTTTTGTTGTTCTTTTTCTTTTCTCCTTGGAATACTGTATTGTTGCTACCCTTTATTCTGTTTTGTTTTATTCTCTTTAAATAAAATTTAATTGTTTTGTTTTGTTTAAAATTTAATTGTTTTGTTTTATTCTCTTTAAATAAAATTTAAAAAAAAAAGAGTGCAGAAGGAGATAAGTCTACTTCATCTCCCTTAGTGGAGAAGAGAAATAGAGTAAGAGTGACAGTGGGAAGGGAAAAATCAGAGAAAAGGCAAGGATGGATCTAAAGGAGAATTGCTCTTCCACCCCATCTTGCTAGTAGATCACCCTGTTTTATTCTCCAGATTAACTTGTACTGTGAAAGCGGCTGCTTTGCTTTGCTGGAGAAATATGGATAAATCTGGTCCCATCGTTGGTAATCTTGGATCTAACACCGGTAATTCTTAACATTAGCTGGATCTGGAGACTTGGGGTCATTTTCTTTCCTCCTCTGTGTGAACTAAAGGAAGGAGAATGGGAGTTGGAGCTTCATGGTGGCTTTTTCAGAAAAGCAAATGCAATTTGCTTCTGGAGAATCATTTTGGAAGTTTAAAAAATATTCCTTCCATATTGCCAGCATTATTTCATAAAAATTCAAATGCTTTGATGCATTTCACAGTGTACATAATGGGCTTTGCATCCTGGGAAATGGTGGCATAGAGTGAGATAAAAAACTATGAGCATTAGATGCAAATGTAATTGTAACTACAATACCTCATAAGCATAATGGATCCTGTCTTTGTGCATATTTCTGCAGCCATAACAGGATACCACAGACTGGGTAAATTACAAAGAAAAATTTATTTCTCATAGTTCTGGAGGTTGCGAATGACTGCATCTGATGAGGGCCTTCTGGCTGCCTCACCACGGCAGAGGGAATCACATGGCAGGGGGTGCGCATGGGTGAGAGGACAGTGCCAGACTTCACCTCTTATCAGGGACCCACTCCTACCACAACTAACCCAAGATCACGATGAGGGCATTGATCCCAAATCAGCAGGCCCCTCTTTTTCACTGAACACAGGTACTATGGCAATCAGGTTCCAACACCACTTCCAAAGAGACATTCACACCACAAAAGATAGCAGTTCTCAAAAGTGCCAACCTAATTTCCCCTATTCATACACTTAAAAGGGACCAGGTGGTACTATGCATTCCATAGAAGAAGTTTGCAGAAAAGAGGATAAAGACCACATAGACTAATTGGTATTACTTTAGGCTAAGTTGTAAAGTTAGAATCAATCTCAGAAAAAGAGAAAGTAAAAAGCAGATTTGCAAAAAAGATGATAAAAAAGGGCAGTTTGAGCACAAACTTAGTAGCCACAATATTTGGGTTTAAATCTTATTTTGATCTTATTTTCTGTGTAATCTTTGACACGGAGAAAGTTATTTATTCTTTCTTCGCTTAAAGTCCTAGATCTTTAATATCTATCTCCTAGCATTATGCGGAGGAAGAAATGAATTGATATAGGCAGAACATTTAGCACAGTTTCTAACACCTAGCAGGCAGTACACGATTGCAGATTATTACCAAAATTATTAATGTTGGTTCTACTGATAATATTATCATTACAAATGTTCACTGTTCGTTATGTGGTACTTACAGGCATAATATATATCTTGGGAAAATTCCGGAGGAATCGCCACTCTTTCTGCAGGTAATCCAGAGACCCAATGAACACAATGTCCTTCAGTTCCTTCAGAGTATAGTTGCTGGCTCGCAGGGGCATCACAAAGTTCCGAAGCCCTATTAAGGCTGAGTGGGCATCTCCAAATACGCATGCTACAACGTGGTTTTGAAATTTGTGCTTCAGCTTGTCGCTTCGTTTCTGAGGATAAGCATGGGGCCGAGTGGGTGACTTTTATAATGGAGATACAAGAGAGCCCCTCAGAGAAGAGTACTGGCTCTCGGCCTAGCATTTCCAGGCATGTGCCTAGTCCTATTTCCATGAGGTTAACAGAAGTTTCAACATTGCTTGTTATTACGAAACTTACACAGAAGTACTACAATTGTAACGTTTCTTTTTTTGTGGAATGCCTTTTTATTCTACTTCTTTGGAAAACTATTTGCCTGGAATGAATCAACTAAGACTCAGATCAACATCGTGACTCAATGTAAAATCATTGCAGCATATGCAGAAATATTTTTCCTTTTCATTACAGGCTTTCAGTGCTGTGTGTGCTACTGCATGATTAAGTGAAAACCTGAGACATTCCAAATTCCAGACCTAAACTACGTCTTCAAGAGAGCTCTGAAAATTGCGTTAAGTTCTGTAACATATTGCAGTATTCCTTGATTTTTAAAAATATAATTATTTTAATCTGGCAAATTTGTGTTTTTGTGGCTTGAGAATAGTTAAATATTGGTAATTTCACATGGTTCACCCTGACATACTGAAGTGATTCGATAACCTGAGTCAAAGAAATTTGCCATGAAAGTCACAAAAGATATGGGAAAGTTATGAAAATTCCATTTGGTCCCAAGCATTCGAATTTGTCTATTAGTAACAATGCTGATTTTACCATTACTTAGATAATTCAGAGTTAAAAGCAAAATAGTACATAAGACTTGTACTTAGACTTGAACTCTCCCACATTCACGGAGACTGATAAAGGTAATAAATATAACTGAAAAACTGGTATTTCTGGCTTCTTTCAGGGCCTGGGAAACATCTCCTCCAAGGAGTTTGTGTGTAACAGAGCAATGGGCACAGAGCCAGATTTGTCTTTGTATTCTGACTCTGTCCTTAGCCATGAGAGCAAGCAAATCATTTTAACTTCTTTGATTCTTAATTTCTTTATGTTTAACATGGTTAAAAAGTAAAGTGTGTTAATTTTTTTGTGGAAATTAAATAACACATTGAAAGCATAGTGCTTGACACTAACAACTGTTCAGTAAATGAACAAATTTGCATCTTACCAGGACACTGGAAACTGGTAGAGAACAAGCTAACTGTATTTAAATTTCACTATGGGCATCTTGAGTTGTTTCAGGCATGTAAGAATCTTTCTAATGGATATATCATCCTTCTTTACGCCAAACCCTTGGCCAAGTTAAATAGCAAGCTCTAAAAAGCAGGCACGACCAAATCTAATGGGATAAATGAGTAAAATCCCACAGATCAACAATTAGATGTGATCACATTAGAAGATACTGGGAAGTACTGTGTTTCTAAGGGGGTCTCCTCGAGAGGGGAAATAAAGCTCTCTGCTTGTCTGGAGAGCTTTCCTGGAGAGTGATATGAATCTTAACCAAATCTATTAAATAATTGTCTCTAGTTAACCCAATTAGTTTTAAGTTGAATAATGAAGCCTCTAACGGTATTTAATGTAACGTGCCTGAAGTCCAACAATTGCTCTTGTGAGCAGTACTAAACGATTAGAAGCAAGATACATGGCAGAGCACGTTTATAGGCAAGTTGGAGAGCCAATTTCTTCAACAAATTGTGGCACGGAACTGTCTCCCAATTAAGAAAGACGATGGCTTTGGGGGAAAGAAAAGGATGAGCTATTTTCCAAAGGAACTTCAATTGAATACTTTTGTTTGACCCCTCTACAAACAGAACCAAGGTCAAAGCCTCTCTGAATTTTGCAGTCTGTATATTTACATCTTAGAGACACAAATTTCAAAACCTTTTGCATATTTCTGAAATAGGCCTTGCAAGTTCAATGAACGTTTCAGTTGTTCTGAACTTGTTCCACCCGGCGTAACATAAGGGAAGCAGCTATTGTGGCGACTTGTCCGTGTGCTTACTGAACATGGCCTAAGGAAATGCCTGTTACTTGCTTTTCTTTGTGTCTCGGACACCTCAATCTGCACCCTACTGCTCACCCTTTCTAAAGATTTCTCTTCCATGGAAAACATGTTTGGCTTCCTGTTTAACAGATGTTAATTTTGTGGAGTTTAGAATAAGACATAATTGCTAAAATGGTAAGTTTCAGCAACCCTAATAGTCTTCCAGTTGCTATGACAGTTATGACAATTTTATGCATCTGATCAAATGATTGATAATAGTTTTACAAAAATTGGAACATAGTCTGTCAGGACACGGGCACTGAGCCACAAGGATTGTGATCGTGTGCGTGTGTGTGTGCATACCAAAGAGACAAAATGAACTAACTTACTTTTGAAAAGCAAGAAAATATTTATAGTTATCAATTAGCCATAGATGAGAAAGTTCTATAAGGTTCTGCAGTGTACAAGTAATCATCTTTGTTAGTTAATATCACCAGTTTGTTAGGAAAACCATTGAAATTATACTTGAGTTTCAACTTTCAAGAATGATCATAGATGGGGATACAGAAAACAGATTTTAGCATCTACAAGACTTTTTAATATCCTCATTGCTTACATTTGCATAAGCTGAGTTCATCTGACTCTTGGAGCAGAGGGGTTGGGACAGAACCTATGATATCTACAAGACTTCACCCACATTGTTTGGGGCTGAAGTGGCACATTTAAGAGACACATTGTGGGCTTATGTATTAAATATAAACACAGCCAGCCATAAAAATATTATAAGTCCAAATTTTAAAACCAGTAAGTTAGAGAAATGTTTGCATGCTTGTAGTTTGTACTGAACTATATTCCCAGTCCCCTTTAAAATTTTTGTTTCCTTGCTTTTTTTGAGACATGTTCTTCCATAGTTGCATTTTTAACCCAGGTTGGGCTCTGGGCTTGAGATAGCCTCTCAGACTGCTCAAGTAACAAGCATATGTCACCCTAGGCAGCTGAAGTGCTTTTATATTTTAAAATAAAAGAACAACTGCAGAGGGTTTACAAATACTTTCCCTGCTGCATTTAAATTAATTAGATTTAATAGCAAAACTTGTTTCATGAGAACATTATTATTATAAATAACTAAACTGCTAAAGCATTGTTGGGGACATCTAAGTGTTTTAAATCTCATCATATCATCCACAAAGTGTTTGTCAAATGTCACATGGATTGCACTGCATGTCATTTATGTGGCTGGTAAGGTATGTGTTTTTCCTTCCAAACTGAAATGGCAGGTGCTTATGATTAGCAGAAGAACATCCTGCACCCCAAGTGATACTTTATTTTACTTAGATATGATACAAACTCACCTACCAAAATCACCTTGTCCAAAGGAGTTGTTTTGCACCAGTGAAACATGCCACTGCTATCAAGCTGGTCATGGTCCTGTTCCTTGTCACCCAGAAAAGTCCTGGACAGGGAGAATGGCACCAGTGTGAGAATATTCAGGGTTGCTGGGTAACAAAGCTAAGATGTAAAGTGTGATAGGTCCTTGAGCTCAAAGCAGAGAACAGTGTAAGGAGAGATGCCAGAGCCTGAGATGCCAGAACAAGGGCTCAAGGAGCTGCTGACCCAGACTACGTCATAGCTGAAGACACACTGAGCACTTGGGGCAGGCTCTCTTGTTACCTTAGACTTACATGCTTCAAAGGTTCTTATTTCTGCTTTTCATTTCTCTACTATTGCAATGTCACTACTGCTTGGAAGCATCGTGAGTAGTGTTTTGGGCACCTCTGTCTAGAATTTAAAAGATGACGAGAGGTCAGATCATGAGTGGCGTCTTCTTCCTTCTCTGTTCTTTCCATGTTTTTCCCTTACGGGTCTCCAGTGAACCTTCTGATTTATTAAATGCACTTCGCAGTCTTTGCAGCTTTCACCAAGGGTCCCCATTTTCCTAATCCCTGCTGTGATCGTCACCCAATCTTGGCCAAGCCCCTCACCCCATACATTGTAACTGCTCACAAATCCAAAGGACAGCTTGTTAGAGAGCAGAGAAAACTTTCTAGAATCACAGAAAACTCAGGGTAGAAACAACCCAGTAAGTCAGGAGAGTCTAATGTTAGGCTACAAAAACAACTTTGAAACAGGAGTTATTTCCCACTCCACACATATTTCATGCAGGTAGACAGGTGAGATTTGGGTAAACCTGCTAGGAGAAATACAACCCACTGCTGTCTGTTCTAAGAGTTTGTGAATTAAAATAACTTGTTATTCAATATCTGGCTCAATGATCCAGACTCCAATTTAATGAAAGCAAGTTTTTCTCTCCTCAACTAGGAGTACCTACCCTAGTACTTTAAGTCTGATACTTCAAATTTCAGTAAGTTCTTTTATCTAAAAAATTATGACTTAGGATTGCAACTCCCTTCTAATTTGCAATACTAAGTCATAATTTTTTAGATAAAAGAACTTATTGAAATTTGAAGTATCAGACTTAAAGTACTAGGGTAGGTAGACAACATAAGCAGAAAATCTTGAGTTGGGGTGGGCCACTGGATAAAGGCTTGGAAAAGCAGAGAGTAATTACTAAGGAGATAGGCCAAGACCTTAAGCAAAATCCTTTATCTCCACTTGCACTAAGACCTAGCTATAAATTTAGTGAATTTCCTGAGTCTTGGACATATAACTAGCCAGAAGATGTAACACAAGCCTCAAGTTCAACTTGAATGAAATGGATTACCTTGTTCAGTCAAAGTAATGTCCTTTTTGTGGTTTACATGCCCAAAACACTGGGTTCTAAGAGCCTCCCAGACCCTTGCAACTGTATTAGACAGGACTATGGCCCTGGCTTTATGCCAAGTTTGCTAAAGAGTCTCACCAGAAAACATACCCAAGTTCTGAGTCTAGCTTTGATTTTTATCAGGATTTGAAGAGCTAGTTGTGTTATCCATTCACAGAGCACTGCGATCTCTCTATGAGTAGTTTTTGGACTTTCCTTCAGAATTCCCAAAACAAATGTCTATGTAATATACCCAAGGTGATGGTGACCATCTTTCTTGACACTTTGAGGACAATTTGGAAATTGCTATCTTACCTGCAGGGAGGGGGCTTTCTGTTTTCTGCTCTCAGTACTCAAATGTACAGTGATGGCTACTACTTCTTTCTGGTGACTTTTTCTGTTTTTTTTTTTTTTTGTTATTATTTTTTTCTCCCACTTCCCTGATTTCTCCACCCATCTTACTCCCATGATGAATGAGGAGTCCTTGGTCCAGTAAGTGAATGCCCTTTTGGCAAATGGAAAATGATCTCCCAAGCACACTTAAACTTGGCTCAGCAAATAAATTACTATGTAGTTTTCTATTATAATAAAAGCATGGTGTATGTATAAAAGGCAGCAGAGACAGCATCTTTCTTCAGTCTGATATTATAGAAAATAGACATGCCTTGGAGGAAACACCTGTCAGAGACCCATACAGAAGAAAAGACTGGAAGAGACCCACTTCATCATAAAGGCATCTGTCTGGTGTCTTTGCCAAAGAAAAGCTCATACAACTTAGATCACCATTTAAAAAAAACCCCACTCCTTTTATATGCTTTGAGGATGATATGCTTGCAGAAATATACCTTTGCAGAGAAACCAGTAAATCCCCTCTGAGGCTACTCAGTTCTAAGCAGTCCTAGACCTCGGGAACAAGGACTAGAATATAAAGGCTGAAGTGACTGAAGGAAAAGGTGACCACATAGCACCATCCAAGGGACTACAGTAAAAGGCAAATCCTGACCACAGGTAGGAGTCTCTTGGGTGATAGGCTTTGTGTGTGTGGAACAGGCTGGCAAACAAATACAGCGGGAGTTGTCTGGGACGATCCTTAGCAGAATGTGCTGGGGATGAAGGTGGGGCTGGTTCTCTGGTCACAAGATGTGCTTCTTCCTGCCCCAGCATGGAATGTCCTGTGGCTCAGAACACCTGGGAGGTACTGGATCTTGAAATGTGCTCAAATGCAGGGCTCTAGCTTCCATCTTTGGAATCTGGTAGGTCAGATTCACTTAGCAGCTGGTGTGCTTGTGAATGCGACGCTTCCAGCTGTCTTTACTGCTGCCTGCCTTTGGCTGCACGGCTGTGCATGGAGTCAGTCTTGTGGGCACACACTCCAACATGTCTGAGTAAGGCAGGTAGCAGGCAGAAGGACCACATGCTTTGATTTTCCAGTGGTAGCATCTGATAAGAGACTTGACCCATGAGGTCAGTCTCTAGAAAGTAGGAATGTTCATGTTTATGGTGCCAGATCAGGCAGCACATTTCCAAGGGTGTCAACCTGCTGTCACTATTTCCTACAATCACAGACCTGAGTCAGATTAATTGAAAATGATCTGATGATGGATGGATAAAGCCTCTCTCCCAGTGCCTATCAGAAAGCTTGAAAAGCATCTACAGTTCCATTTCCTCTTTCGCAGGTTTCTTTTGAAAATGTGTTAAAAAGTTCTGGCTTATGACCAACTGTTTTATTTGAAATCTCCACAGAGTCCATAGGCAGGTTGTAAATTCTTACTTAAGAGAGATTTCTCTGTTGAATTCTGAGCAGTATTTTGTTGTTGTTGTTGTTATTGAGAGCTTAAGTTATACAAGAATAACAAGTTTTGTAGTCTTCACATCAGGTAGACAAGGCTCCTGGCTGAGTGTTGGAGAGGCAGAAGGTGTATACTGGCATTCTTGGTTTTATCTTTAGAAAATTCATTGCAACTGTCTCTTGACTAAAGTATCAGTCGAGTTCCTATCACAAGAAGAGGGG
The DNA here is from genome assembly GCA_004027295.1 of Dolichotis patagonum. Lineage (NCBI taxonomy): Eukaryota > Metazoa > Chordata > Mammalia > Rodentia > Caviidae > Dolichotis > Dolichotis patagonum. The sequence goes on along the minus strand of PVJX010023234.1, from coordinate 20,594 downwards.
AAATCTTCAGTCCCAGGATGCTTTTGATGGAACTGAGAATTTTGTACCTTGAAAGCTACAGTTGCCTTCTCTCCAGTGACTTAAGTCTATAATGACAATACTATTAAGTCCGTACTTGACTTGGAAATCCCCATTTATTACTTTCTATGACTACCACATTTTGTGTTATAGGGAAATCACCTCCTGCCCCCAATCACCTCCTGTTTTCAGTCTCTGTGTATCTCTGTCTCTGTCTCTGGCTCTGTCACACAAACACACATATACACCCACAAGCATCCTATGGTCAAATATCAGAATATGAAGCTAATATTTATGATCACATTACAGTTTCATTTTTCTGAGTTTCACCACTCATTCAATATAAAATAAAGAAACTCAGGACCTAAAAGAATGGATAATTTTTAAAGTTCCCCCAAGAACTATGTATGAACAAGCTGAAAAGGGGTCCCAGACTCTGAGCAACTTCTGGGAGAGTGACCCTGGGGCACACTTGGGAAAGACGCTACACAGCCCACCTTCCAGGCCTCAGCGGTGGCCTAAGGCTTCCTCCTTCAGGAGGAGTGGAAAGCGAGCACCAGGATCCTGTCTGCGTGTGGCTCGGCGGGCGATCATTCCTGATACTCCTTCCCCGAGTAAAATGGGAGAAAATCCCCTGTGAAAGCTCACAGGATTGATAGTCATTGAGAGCAGAACCTAAAGCACCAAACCGTCTTAGGTGACGTCCAGAGAAACCATTTTGGAGGAAGGAAACTCGAAATCCTCCGTCTGCTAGCTCACGGTTGACCTCCTGGTCTGATCCTGGTTTACTTGGATGAGGTTGGAGTTTCCCGTGACAGGAGACTTTCAGGATCACAACTGGTCATTTTATTGCCAAAATACAGATATGACTTCTTGATAATTTGAAAAGCTTCCAAGGAGGGAGTAAGAGAAGGGAGAAAATATACTTCAAAAATCATGTCCAAAAAGCTGCCCCACAGTGCTCAGAAAAGTATTCACTTCTGTGTTTATAAATGAGTTTTTGTGCTGCTTGGTGGAACAGAGGAAGCTTGGTGCTCAAAGCCCGGCAGGTTTTAAGATGACTGAGTTCTAGGGAACTCTGTTTCCCAAACTCCCCAGTCTCTCCTGGTTATTTGCATATGCAAAGTCTTCACGGGGTCACTGAGGAATTACAGACTTTAAGAATAATAAAGATTGTTGATTTAAAAGTCCACCTGTTACTGAGAATTTTTAAAGATAAAATGTAAAAAAATAAGGGAATCAATATAATCGTATTTCAGTTTAGATAGGAGGGTGGAAACTGTTCTAAAGCAAAGCAGATCAGCTGTGAGGAGTGTTGTTTGCTTTTAAATGCTGCCTTACAGATGGAGACTTTCAAATCCACAGCCTCTGTTCTTAGCGTTCACAGTGTGTGATTTCCACCAAGACCTTTTCCCTGTCCTTTCGCCTAGAAGTTAGGTGCAATGCTAGTGTGGCTCCAGCCATGGCGAAGGCACACATAGGATGGTGTTTTCACCGGATAAACCTGTGTCCAAGCTTGCATTGAAGCAGCCGTGTTAAGCTTTGCTTTATTTCTGATGAGGGAAAACTGACAGCTTCTCTTAGAGGGCACTTTCTGTGAAAACCTGCATGCAGGCATCTCAGAATTTAAATTGTTACCAGACTGACGATTAAGGAAAAGATAAAAAGACAATTTCCTTCTTCCTCACCCATTCCCCAGATGCACCCTCATTTAAATCCCTTTGTATTTCACGGATATTGCATGGAGTTGTTACAAAGCCAGGACAAATGAGACATGACCCTGAGCAGCAGGTACCTTTAATGAAGGCCAGAGTCTGTGCCCCGAGGCACGGGGCATGTCTCACGGCTCCTGAGAACCATTTCCTCAGCCGTGCTTAGCATAAGGTTGCATTTTTAGGTGATCTTTCCCACACTTTCCAACACTTTCTAAATATCAGATGACACAGAAAATACACAGGTCAATCTGAAAGAAGAATATTCCCAAATCTGTTCAAAGATACACAGTTTTTTTGTTCCATGGACCAAGAACTCGACAATTAAAATTTTGAACCCTAGAATACATTGCTAAGACAAATGCGAATCTTAAGCAAGAGACTTTTCCTTTTTGATGGGATATGGATGGGGAAGTGGGAGCATAGAATATATGAAAATCACCTCACTTTTCATTAAATTGATATACTTCCCTAGGTTTTATGGGATCGAGCCCAGGTCAGCGATTAACATGACATAAATGGTTTCCTTATGGAGGGTGGTGAGATGCTTGCCTTGAAAAATTACTAGCAATAATATTTTCCTAAAGAAATTAAGATTAGAAACAATGCTATCCATTGAAAGTTACAGATGTATATGTGTGTGTACAATGTATGTGTGTGTGCGTACGTGTGTGTGTGTGTGTGTGTGCATGCTTGTGAGCATGTGGAGGAGAGAGAGAAAGACTTGGGTATCAAACTAAAAAGAAAACTGCAAAGGAAATCAAAATAATTCTAGAGTACAAGAATACCATGCATAATTTCCCCTAGAAATAGGAAGTGATTTATGAAGTCTTCTTTATCCATATTGCTTAGTTTCTCTGAAATCTCTGTGGCTGAATGTTGAAATGAAGACAAAATAGTGCACTGGTTATTACGGAACTTTGGAAACACTGGAAGGACCTGATGATGTGTTAAGGGCCACAGACGTTTAAGATTTCCTTGCATCTGGAAGCTATCAGTGGAGGGGAGCCTGTGAACACAGGCGTCCCGAGTGTTAGAGCTCTTTACTTAGCACCAGACACATCAGGGCACAGTGGGGATAATGGAGATGGAGGCCATTTGGGATCACTCTTGACATGGAGCCCCCTTTCTGCTTAGGATGAAAAGTCAGAGTTATACTCTGATGGAGCGGGGGAGGTTGTAGTTAGCATTCTTTTAGAGAAAGATGTGATCCAAATTGAGTTGTTATAAGGGATGAAAGGTGAGAGTCAGGGAGTTTTGCAGGGAGACAGAAGAGGAGTCACAGAGTGAGATGGCATTGGTAAGGCGGGGCGGGGTCTCTCATTTCAATGTTCTCTGTTTCAGGTCTTTAAAGTTGCATGAGGACAGAAGGGGGTAAAGAATAGGATGTTCATCCTGCTGTCTTCAATTTGCATACGAAGTTCAGGTTCTGAGTCTCATTAAGCCTTTGCTTTTCCTTATGTGCTACTCTACAAGTGACATGCACACCTGAATTTCTTGAAGCCTTGGGCTGTTACATCAAGAAATCTTCTGGAGGCTCCGTCTCTTACTTTAATGCTCCAGAGGGATTTTGGAAGTCATTTATTTCCATTCTGCTGTTGTGTGCTTGGCTGCCACCAGTGGGTGGCGAAGAGAGAATGATTAGGATTCTGTAACCTTTGTGGGGACTTTATGACAGTGTAATAATTATCACCAAATGCATTCAGACACACATACGACTTTTTGCAATAAGATCCATTCATACACCAAACCTAAGTGGCTATGCCATGGAACCATTGTGCATGTTGCTAAGTGGGTGTTTTACCTGGATCTTTCATTTTATTCTTTTATTTTTAGTTAATAGTACATATTTGTGATATGTAATAAATATATTCATTGTGAGAAGTTGGTATACATACATATCATATCTTAATCCTTTCTATTTTCCATTGTCCCTTATCTCTGACCCAACTGTCCCCCATCTCTCTATCTTTAAATTCTCTCCCCACTTCCAAAAGGTCTTTCATGTTATGTTTCATAGTAAGGACAAAACCAACCTTTGGTCCACCAGCACTTCCCTAACTGGCAAAAGAGCATATATTTCTCCTATTTCCTTAAAGGCCAAACAGAGGATCCAAAAGTATGCATTGTCAAGGTTTTCAGAAAACAACTCTTTTATAAACCAGAATAAATTTAAATCCATACAGATCAATATTAATACAAACAGAAATAATATTTGTCTTCCTGGTGACCAGATTTTTTCACTATTTTTTAAGTAAAATGCTTCGTATATCATCTCTTTTCCATATAAACATATTCATGAAAACAGGTTTCCAGTACATCTGAACACTTATCATTCCATGAAAGAATAAATAATTGTGTTCTATGAAGTCTTATTTCCAGTCTTGTCCTTTAGACCTTCTAAAGAAATTATCTGCCATTCAGCATTCAGAGGAAATGTCTAACATTAACTACACCAAATTTCAGGTGCCTTAGTGACCTGAAATTCTATACTTTCTACACTTAAATTCCTTTATGTTCTATATTATTTTTTTGATTCAGTGGAGAACTGAGATTCATAATTAAGAATCACTTGCTACTAATATGGGCATTATTTATCCCTATATTTGCCAGCTCTTCAATAGTCTTTAATCTAAATTAAAAACTTTTAAAGTAATCATTTGTCATAAAAGCCACTACATTCACCAAATTACCCTAAAGTTAATCTTTACCTAGTATATCAAGACATGTTATGTGCTAGTCAAGAAAACTGCCTGGAATAAGATTGGCAAAATTTTTTCTTTGCAGGACAAGGTAATATATATTTTAAGCCTTTAGGCTGAGAGTCCACATTGATATTATATAGGTGATTATATAACAAGATAGAAAATTAATTTTCACACATATATTTTACATATACATATATCTACAATATAAAAAATGTAATAACAGTTTAGTACTTGGAGGTCCCCTAAAATCTGTAGTCATAAAAAGTATTGTTTGAGCTTTCTAGTATGTCCTGAGAATCATCCATTCACAAGACTTGACCTTGGTCTGACCCCCAAATGTCCTCAGTGGTAACAACCATTTCTTTGCGGGGCATTTTTCAACAATAGTCAGCAGCAATTGTTTAAAATTGCAAATATGTGAGACAAAAATAACAGTGGGGCAAATGCGAGAATGGTCAAAATCCTTAAAAGGAAAAGCGAGTGAGTGGGAAGTCCATAGGAAGCTGTGAAAAGTCTTGCAATATTAATTCTAGTAATCTTAAAACACTCACACGCACATCCACATGAGCTGGTCCACATACCTGTGAAAGCCCTAGGATATCCCTAACCACCACTACCTGCCCTTGAAACTCTGCACAAAAAATAATTCAAGGCAAAGACAGGGATGTAAACTGGAGTACTGGAATAATTCCCTAATAGACACACTGAACCCATTGGCAGAGGCAAAGACACACATTGGGCAGGCTATTAAAGAATCACAAAACTGAGTAGAGACTTATGTATCAACACATAGTAAAGAACACAGGCTTGAAAGAATTGGCTGAGGAAAGCTGCTAAATAACAGAACATTAGGAACAACATATCAGCAGTGAGTACTGAGGTGAGAGAGGGGAATAATTCCAGAATGCCTCCTATTACTAAAAATGTCTGACTTGCAGTAAGAAATTATGAGACACAACAACAAAGAAAGTATGATCCATACTTGAGGGGGGGAACCGGCAATAAGAAATGTTCCTGAGAGAGCCCAGACATTGGGTTTCCTAGTCAAAGACTTTAATTACAAGAGCTGTGAAGGAACCCTTGGGGCATTATCATGAGTTACCATACCCATTCCACACTTTTCCAATGAAATTATATACTTTAGTGTAATGGTAGCTGGCTGCACCTGAGGGACACAAGAAACAATCTTTGTATTCACCCACTTGGTATGACAGATGGCAAGGTGTGTACACCTGTGCAAAAAGTGCCAAATGGAGATTTTAACCCACATAATGCTCCATGTACAGTTTTTCGTGTATGCATTCCTGGGCATCCCAGCATGTAACATGCACCCACATCATTCTTCTGTTCTGCAGACATCTAATTTACTATAATGGAATCTGGGTGTGGCTCACAGTAGCTGTGCCTGGGGGAAACAGAGACTTATCTGTGCATTTACTCCTTTGGCAGACAAACAGCAAGGTGCACTCAGGAGCGCAACAGGGAAGTTTTACTCATGAAATGCTCATTGTTGAATTTCTTGCATTTAGGATTTGTTTTATAAAAAAGTTTTCTTTGATTTTTTTTCTTGTAGAAGGAGCCCAATTCAGTACAATGGCACATGAGAAACCTGGCTGTTGTAGCTTTTAGGCTGTATATGCCAAAAAGACCTTCAAATATGGTATAGAAATATAGGCCCTGTGGGGTACAAAATATAGACTTTCTATGTAGAAATTTATCCTGGAACTCAGCCACTGTGTTGTTATTCGTATAGGAATTACTAAACCATGTTGTGAATGGAAATGTTGCTCTTCTCTCCCAAGGTAATTGGAATCCAGCATCTGACAATTGGTTTACTAGTTTCTGATTGATATTACATTTGCTAAAAGAGCACAAGTTTACCAGCGTACGAACTGTATGCAAGAACAAAGCAGAAATTGCCAATGAAATGTTGCAATTTCAAAAAAAAAGAATTGCATAGTATAATCTTTGGATTTCATAAAAGATATAACATTAGATTCATGTAGGGCAAAGAAAAACAAACCAGTCCTGCTGATGTCAACATTGAGCCATGATGGAAAAATTGACAGAGAAACCTGAACAAAACTTAAACCTGATATGCTAGCTTCTAACAACAAAACCAAAAGTGGAGTAGATGTTGTTGATGAGTTATGCAGCAATTATAATGTCACTTAAAAAAACAAAGCATGGCCAGTAGTTGCATTTTACTTGATTCTCAACGTGTGCAATGAATTGCTTGATAGTTTACAAAGAAAAATAACAAGTGCAAAATATCATAAAGAAATTTTCTTAGAGGATCAGGACCTAGAACTCATTAGAGATCATTTACAACAGAAGAAAAACAAATATTTCTGCCCAGGGAACTACACCAAAAAAATTGTGGAGCACACTGGTGAGCTGATGGGTGAACAGGCAGGTACAACATCACAAAGATCTACTACAGCAACAGGAAAACAAAAAAGGTGTTAACTTTGCTCTACAAGAAAAGACGTGAAGACAAAAGATAACATGCTCTCAGTGTAAATGATATGTGTGCATGGAATGAAGACTGCCTTGAATGTAACAACTGAAGCAAGTATTATATCTTTTTTTTGGTTTTTTTAGTTTTTGACTTTGTAAACAAGTACACAATTGGTGTGAAACGTTGATGGCTATTCTAAGCACTTGCTGCATATTTGATATTTTATTTTATTGATATCTTATTTCCCTGCTAAGCGTGTATTGTACAATATAGTAGGAAGCTCCTGATAAAACAGCAAGACTAGTGAGATGTTAAGTATGTCCTATAAAAAAGACCAGAAAGCTAAGCACATGTGTTGTCAGTGTAAGCAAGATGTGTGTATGGAACATGCAGTTGTGTGTGAAGAATGCTTTGCATGTGACAATTAAAGCAAAGATTATTTTTGAAATGGCATTTTTTTTGTTGTTGTCTGGGTACCAGGGATTGAACTCAGGACCTTGCACTTGTCAGGTAAGTGCTTGTACCACTGAGCTATATATATCCCAGGCCAAAGATTATTTTTGTTGTATAGTTATACTGGTATTTGCTTTGTAGTTCATGTAGGAATTTATTTCTGACATTATCACTTACGTTTTGTAAGCAGGTACACAGCTGATGTGAAAGTGATGTGTTTTGCAAATATGCAATGCATAGTAAAAATTTAATACTTTATTTTATTGATATTTTATAATAACCTCCTGGCAAAACAGCAAGTCTGACAAGGTGTCAAGTATGTCCTACAAAAAGACGGGAAAGCAAAACACGTGCTGTTGGTGTAAGCAACACGAGTGTGTGGAATGTGCCGTCAACACATGTGATGACTGCCTTACGTTTGATAATTAAGGATTATTTTTGTTGTAGAGTTCCATTGGTATTTTAATTGTAGTTCATACAAGATTTATTTTTTTTACTTTGTAAACCAAAAACAGTTGATGTTGAAAATTTTGATGCTGAAATGTTTATAAATAATATTAAAAATTCAATAATTTCTTTTTCATATTTTTTCCTAAGTCCTCACTGTTAATGTAATAAAACTCATAAAATTAAAGCCAGTGACTCATCAAAAAGAATATTCTAAAGAATTGACATGTGTGTTGCATCCTTTTACACAAAATTGTTGTGATGTGTTTGAAGTACTAAAGAAAACTATGAGAATAATACATAACCAAATATAGGCTAAATTTCACTAGTGGTACTTTGCAACAGAAGAGAAATGACAGAAGAAGCAATGAACTTGATTATTGGTCAAAAAACATTATGTAGTCTGAAGAAAAGAAAAAAAAGTATTGGATAAATGGGTAGAGCTTCAGAAAACTACGGGATGGAGTTGGGTATGGTGGAAAATGCTTGGAATCCCAGTACCCTGGGAAGTTGAGGCAGAAGGACTACAAGTTCAAGCATAGCCTTGGTAACTTAGTGAATTAGTAAAACCCTGTATCAACATGAAAAAAATAAAAAAAGAACTGGGGATGTAGCTTAGTATGAAAACCCTGGGTACAATCCCAAGTACTACAAAAAACAGAAGAAACAAATGTGTAACATACATCATCTAATGCACCAATATACATAGAATGAGACTTCCACATAAAGAGGAGAGACACAAGCAACATAAAATGCTTGAGTGCAACATTTTTGGGAAAAATGCCCCACATTGATGAAAACAGTAATCTATATATTTAAGAAGTTCAGCAAACTACAGTTTAGCTAACCTCTAATATACGCACACCTGGATATATTATGATCAAACTGTTGAGAATCAAAGACAAAAATAATCTTGAAAACAGCAAGCAGAAAGCACTTCATCTATAGAAGCCCCTTAATAAGATTGATGGATGGTTTTCCCTTGTAAATCATAGAAGCCAGGAAGCCACAAGAGGACATATAAAAAGTTCTGGCGAAAGAAAGGCAATCAAAAACTCTCAAAAATATCCTTTAAGATAACTGAAGGATTAAGACATCTCCAGGTAAACAAAAGCTCTCCAGAACATTGTTAACTCTACTTTAAGGAATTCCAAAGACAGGCCTTCAGATTGGAAGTAAAATATAACAGGTGTCAGGTGAAACAACTGAAAAAAAAAATAAAGAATATCAGTGAGAGGGACTACATAGGTGACATATACCTTTTCATTCCTCTACTTGATTTAAAATACAAGTATGCAATATAACTATAAATGGGTCTTGAGGAGTGTATAAATATAAAGGATGTAATTTGTATGAACATAGCACAGAAATGAGAAAAGAGTCATAGAGGAGTAAAGTGTTTTCCATTATTGAAAATAAGTTGGAATTAATTTAAAGTACTGTTTTAAGGTAATTTGTTAATTTTAGTCCTTGGGATACTGATTTCTAAAAGTAAATTTCTAAAAGATTTAAAAAATTTATTTAAAAAATTTCTAAAAGAAAAAAATTTCTAAAAGAAATAACAAGATAATTAAAATAGATAGAAATGAATAGAAAATATTTAACAATAAAGCATGCTATAATGTAGGAATACAAAAAAGAATCAAGACATAGAAAAAAGAATATGTAAATCTTCCTATACCCATAGTCACTTTGGCTATGTTAATGGCATTAACAAAAATGTATAGGAGTAGTAACTGTAAGATATATATCCTGTTCTTAAAGGTTAGAAGTACAATTAGGTGGAAAGTAAAAGTAAAGGATATAATACACCACACCAATAGCAACCAAGGGAGAGCTAAAGTAGCAACACTAGGCATAAACAAAATAGACTAACACAAAAAAAATTTGTTACTAAAGATAAGAATGAGATTTTACAATGATAAAGGAGACAATCCATTAGGAAGATATGAAAATTGGAAACACATGTCTATCTAAGAGGACAACACATGAAGCAAAACACATAAGAAAAATCTAACAAAATTGAAAGAATAATGGACAATTCAATAATAATATTTGGAGACCTCAAGATGTGCAGCAATGAATGGGATAATTAGGAAGAACATCAAAAAGGAAAGAGTCCAGCAGCAGTATAATATAACAAGACTCAATAGGACTTTAGACCGTTTACTGCTAAAGCAGCAGAAGACACATGCTTCCCAAACATAAATGCAACATTCCCCAGCTAAAATTATGTTAGGCTACAAAACATGCCCTCATGAATTTTCAGTTACTAAAATTATTCACAGTATGCTTGTGCCCACAATGGCTTGCAATGAGAATAATCACAGAAAAAATTTGAGAAGTTCACAAATATGTAAATAACACATTCTAAAAAATAAATAGGTGAAAAAAAGAGTTCATGGGAGAAATTAGAAAATACATTGGTATGAATGAAAGTGCAAAAACAACGTATCAAAACTTATGGCATGCAACAAAAGCAGTTCTCAAAGGGAAGTGCATAGCTATAACTGCCTACATTAGAAAGAGGAAATATCAAACGCATGACCTATCTTTCACATTACTAAACTAGAAAAAGAGCCAATTAAACTCAAAGCAACAAAAGGAAGCAAAAATAAATGAAATAAAAAAACCTAACAAAAATAAATAAAATCAAGTGTTGGTTCTTTGAAAAGATTAGAAAATTTCCAAATCTTTACCATATGTCTTAAGAAAAAAAGAGAGAAGGCTCAAATTACTAAAACCTAATTGAAAGGGGAATATTTCAACTATAATGAAAAAAAGTTATAAAGAACAGTTATAAGGATAAGTAGATCTCAACAAATTAGAGAATGTAAATGAAAGAGACAAATAGAAAGCAAGACATAATCTGTTGAAATTGATTAAAAAAGAATTTGTATAGGTTTGTATAGACAAACCTATACAAATAAAGAAATTGAATTAATAATTGTAAAAACTTCTTACACAGAAATTTTGGCCTAGATGTCTTCAGTTATGAATTACAAGAAATACAAAAAATTAACATAAATCTTTCACAAATTCACATAAAAATAAGAGAAAATTTTCAAACTCATTCTGCAAGGCTACCTTTCTTACCTCCAAAAGAAGACAATGATAACACAAGAGAAGATAGCTAAAGATTCACATATGCCAAAGTAGAATTTCTCAAGAATACAGTTGAAAGTAGTTGTTCAAGTTACAAAATCAAAGCATAAAAAATGAACAATCTAGTGATGATTTCTTAATGTTATTTTTTTGAAATTCTGTGTCATTTCTACCCTTTTTTCTGTTTTGATTTTTTTTAAGTAAAAAAAGAATACAGTTGGAAAAGGAATCCTTTTCCATCTAGGAAACATATGAAAAGGATTATACACCATAACCAAGTGGAATTTGTTGTCTGAATAAATTTCAATGCAAAGTTAATTTAACATCCCAAAAATCTATGTAATATACCATATTAATAAATAAAAGGGAAAAACTATACGATCATTTCAATATAGGCAAAATAAGAACTTGGGAAAATACAACACATTTTCATGATGCTAATACTCATCATATTAGAAACAGAGAGTAACTTTCTCATACCAGTAAAGAGCATGCATAAAAATCTCACTGGTAACATCATATTAGTTGGTAAAAGACTGAAAGCCCTCCTTTTATAATTAGGCACATGAAAAGCATGTCGATTCTCACTGCTTCTAGTTGTCATTACACTGAAAGTTTTAGTCAGGACAGTTAGTTGCACACACAAAAGCAACTAGATAGGAAAAGACAATTCTATTTGCATATGAAATAATCATATGTATGGAAAATGCTAATGGTTACATACATATTGCATACAAAAACACAGAAAACTCTATTAGAACTAATAAGAAGTTTCACCACACAGCTGGATGCAAAACTACTATACAAAAATGAATTTTATTTCTACACTGTCACACTGAAAATAAAATTAAGCAAACAATATATAACAATATATTGTAACAATATAACAATATATAACAATATAACAGCATCAAAAAGGATTCAAATGCTTACAAAAAACCTTAAATCATATGGAAATTTTCTACAGTGAACCCTACAAAGCTTTTTTGAAAGAAATATAAGAAGACTTAAATAAACAGAGAGATACTGCATGATCATGGATTATAAGAATAAATATTAAGATGGCAAAGCTTTCTGATTTGAAGATTCAACTCAATCTCCAGCAAAACATAGTTGTACTTTTTAGCAGAACTTGACAAACTGATTCTAATGTTCATATAGTCATTAAAGAAACAGAATAATCAAAAGAATAATGATGAAGTTGGAGAATCATACTTCTTGATTTTAAAACTTACTACAAATTACATTAATCATGAAAGCAACTTACTGGGACAAAGACAAATCAATAGCAGAATTGATTCAAGATGTACACCCTTATATTTATGCTCAAATCATTTTATTAAGTGTGCCGGAACAATACAATAGAAGGAAAAGTATTTGGGGCAAATACTGCTAGGACAACCAGATATCCACATGCAAAAGAAAGAACTTGGATCACCATTTTACAACCTATGCAAAAATGAACTACAAATGGAAAGAAGACTTAGATATAAGAGGTAAGCATCAAACTCAGGAGAAGGCATAGGTATAAATCCAAGTTTTTATAGACTTAAATCTTTGATTAAGAATTAGTATTTTAGTCATAATTCCAAAAAGCAAAGGCAATGAACAATTATTTGGATGTTATCAAAATTTAAAACTTGGTAGTTCAAGGGACTCCATAAAGAAAGTGAAAAGACAGTTCATGAAATGAAAGAAAATTTGCCACCAATGCATCTGATAAATGAATTAAGCAATATTAATAACTTACAGCCTAACAAAAAGATAATCAAGTAAAAATAGGTAAAGAATTTGAATAGACATTTCTTCAAAGAAGATATGCAAATAACTGATAATTATATCCTCACTGTATCATGAGCTATCAGGGGAATCAAAATAAAAAACACAGCTACTCAGGAGGCTGTGGCTGAAAGATCCCAAGTATGAGGTCACAACTTAGTGAGATCTTGTTTTAAAAAATGTCTTTACACAATGCTTGAGATGAATTCAGTGGTAGATCTCCACTGAGTTCCATGTCTTAAACTACAAAGACAAACAATTTTTGAAAATTCACAGTAAGTACCACTTCACTAGGCTTATATGGCTAGATCAAAATGACAGATCAGGACATGCATTAAAGAGGATTTAGGTAAACAGGAGCCTTTATACATTGTGCGGATGGTTTTAAAACAGTGCACCTACTTTAGAAAACAGTTTGGCCCTTCCTCAGACTACTGCCCATAGAGTTAACCACATGACCCAACAATCCAGCTCCTAGGCATAGACCCAAGAAAACTGAAAACATGTGTCAATATGAAAACCTGTACACAAATATTCATTGCTGTTTTATTCACAACAGAAAGAAAATGTAGTGCATCAATACAATGGAATACTTTTAGTAACAAAAAGGAATAAAAATTGATATATTAAAATATATAGTTCCTAAGGAAAAGAAGTCAGATAAAGGATCACATGTTGTACAATTCTGTTTTCATCAAATCTCAACAGGCAAACTAAGGAGACAGTAAGAGGATTGGCGGTTGCCTCAAGAAGTGGGGTGGGGCAACTGGAAAGCGACTGCTTTGGTCACAAAACTTTCTTCATGTGTGATGAACCCATTTTAGACTGGCAGTCATGGTGGTTGTGCTGCTCTATAAATACAGTTACCATGAAGAACCGCATGTTTTAGAGGGTGAATATTGTGCTCAGTTATATCTCAATAAAACTTTGATTTAAAGAAATAGCCTCAGGAAAGGAAAATTGTTGCATTCTATTATTCATTTTTCTGTAAAGTCAAATTTTTCTGTAAAATTCAATTAACTGTATGTGCTGTAATTGTACAATTACTGACATTTATAATAATAAGTGACAAGTCTAGAAAGGGTTAAATTATAACCAATACATACTTCCATAAAGAATCACAAATATGCTTACTATGTTTTTGCAATTATGTCCCTCTAAGTTTATAAAAAAAATAGTGATGTCTGTATAAGGAAGTTTAACACAAAGCTAAATGCAAGGATTCATTCCAAGAGCTCTGACTTAATGAGATTGGAAGAATTTCCTAATTAGTAAGAATATAGATCTTCCTTGGCTTATGATGGGGCTATGTGTTAATAAATCTCTCGTCAATTCAAAATCTCAGGGAGGTGAAGATGCCATCTGAGGCACTCAGCCTGCCGTACTTCCCGGCTCAGCAGCACAGACGCTGTAGAGCAGCGGTTGGTAGTTGGTCTCCGCGCGGCTCGGTGGCCAGTGGGAGCTGCAGTCAGAGAACCCCACACCGTGCATCTCTGGTTGAGATTGGAAGTGGTATTTTAAAAACTTAACATTTCATTTTGATAGCTTGTATAAATAACAGCCACAGACTTTAGTATACTCACTGGGTAACATAGGACATTGCTATGATCATTTATCAGTTGCAGGCATTTTCAGATTTTCTCTTTAAAAAAATAAGTATTTAGGAATTAACCTGACAAAGAAGGGAAAGACCTGTGCAACAAAAACTGCAGTCGTCTGAAACACAGATACATCAGAAAATGGCAAGGCATGCCCCGCCCTTGGCTAGGCAGAATCCACACAGTCCAAATGACCACATTTCCCCAACTGGTATATATGAATGCAACCCCAGTGAAAATACCAATGACATTTCTCACAGATCTAGAGAAAATGATGTGAAAATTCATATGGAACCAAGAGAGACTGGCGATTCATACGGAATCATAGAAAAAGCAGGCCTGGATAACAAGGGCAAAGCAGGAGGCATCGCAGTCTTGGGATTGAAGGTATATTACAGCGACAGTGGCACAAAAAAAGGTAAGGTCTCTGAAACAGAATAGAGGAAGTAAAACAACCCCACATACAATCAGTTACTTGAACTTTGACAAAGGGGCCAAAAACACACACTGGAGGAGATAACGTCTTTCATAACTACTTCCGGGAAAACTGGTCGTCCAAATGCGGAAGATTGAGTCCAGACCCATATATCTCAGTATATATTAAACTAAAGCAAAAATGGACCAAAGCTTTCAGAGTCAAAACAAAAACATTCTACCCGCTGCAGAATAAAACAGACCTCGCGAGCCCTCTGTCAGTCATTGTTCGAGCTAAAAGAGAATAAGAATATAGCTGATTTGCGCAGCACTCCCATCAACTTGATCTAATTGTAATTTGTAGAATTCTCTATGCAAAATAGCAGAATGAAGATTTTTCTCAAGTGCATAGAATAAACCATGTTGTAGACTATATATTTATCCTTTAATCATTTTATTTTCCCTTCTTTCCTTTTCCCTTTCCTCCTCTCTAGTTCCTCCTTCCTTTTGAACAATCTCTTCCTATTTCAGATTATCTATGGTAAATTTTGGTCCTTATTTAGTATTTCAGTTTCTCACATCAGGGAGACAATGTGATATTTGTAAATGAGTGTCCAATTTATTTCACTTAAGAGTATGGTCTCAAGGTGCATCCATTACCTAGAAATGTGTCAAATGTAACCTTCTTTATGATTGAGTAGTACTCCATCATATTAACAACCCACATCTTTTTTTATCAGTTCTTCAGTTGATGTGCATTTATGTTGTTTCCTAGTTAGCTACTACAAACTGTGAGGTTATAAACATGGATGCACATATATCACTGTGGTGTGATGTTTCTATTTCTTCTGGGGAAGATACTCAGAAGGGGAATAACTGAGTCAAATGGGACCATTTTCTAACAAAGTAAGTAAGAGATCTACACAATTAAAATCACAGTGTCTCAAAAAGGATATCAGAATATGAAAAGGATATCAGAATGTGGAAAGATATTCCTGCTCATGGGTAGGAAGAAGCAACATACTGAAAATGGCCATACTCCCAAAATTGTTATGCAGATTTAACACAATCCTAATCAAAATACAATTAGCATACCTCACAGAACTAGAGAAAACATTCCTAAAGTTCAGTTGGAATCACAAGAGACATCGAAGAGCAAAAACAGTTACTGGCAACAAGGCAAGACAGGGGGCATCACAATCCCTAACTTGAAATTGTGTTATAAAACTACTGCGATAAAAATAGCATGGTACTGGTAAAAACAAAAACAAAAAAGAATACAGACCTGAGGATCAACAGAACAGATTAGAAGATGCAGAAACAAATCCAAACACACTCAACTACCTTATCTTTGACAAGGGGGCCAAACACATTTACTAGGAGAAAGATAACCTCATTAATAAGTGGTGCTGGAAGCACTGGCTTTCCACATGCCAAAGACTAGAATTAGACTCATGTCTGTCACTACACACTAAACTAAAGTTGATCAAAGATCTAAATATTAAAACAGAAACACTAAGTCTGCTGCAAGAGAGAATAAGCAGAACCCTTGAAGACACAAGTGTAGACAAAAATTCAAGAACAAAACCTCGATGGCACAGAAAATACTGCAAAGAATTAACAACTGGGATCTCATCATACTAAAAAGCTTTTCAACAGCAAAAGAAATTACCAACAGAGTGAAAAGAAAACCCACAGAGTGGCAAAAAATTTTGACCAGTTGTCCCTTAGACAACTGATATCTTGTACATATAAAGAATTGCAAAAACTCAGATTCCCAAAATTTAAAGACCCAGTCCATAAATCGGCATCTGAGATGAATACACACTTCTTGAATGAAGGAATATAAACAGCAAATAAACAGATGAAAAAATGTTCAACATCAGGGGTCTTTCAAGAGATACAAATTAAAACAATGGTGAGATTCCATTTCACACCAGAAAGAATGGCTATCATCAAGAAATCAACCAATAACAAATGCTAGAGGGGCTGTGGAGAAAAAGGATCCCTTCTGCACTGCTGGTGGGAGTGCAGACTAGTACGATCACTGTAGAAATTGGTGTAGACATTCCTCAAAAAAACTAGACTTAATGTCAGTCTAGCTAGGAGCTGCACTATGTTTGATTGCTGATGCTATGATAGAGTCTCTGAGACCCTCTGTAGCTTTGTTTTTTACTCCTCTGTCCTCACTTGGTTTTCCTAAGAACTGTTTGACACACAACTCCCTTTTTGTACTAGGTGCCTCTGGGTGCGGTAGTAATAGAAGGGAAGATTTCATACTTTGATGGCTATGTCTCAGTTCATTTGGTAGCCCTGTGTGTTGAATTTGAGACCTTCACAGTGTGTCTTAACCCCACCTCCCACACCCTAGATGAGGCAGGAAGGGGAGAGGAACTGTTGCAGGACATGCCATCACCACAGGCGGATGTGGCACTGGAGTGCCAGCTGAACCTCTGATACTGGAACACCTGGGTGTGCTCACCATGGTAACATTCTCACACTCCAAGGGCTATGTGTGGACTTGCCCTGGAGGTGTTTTTGCTGTGTAACTTGGGATTTCTAGAGGTAGACTCCCAAGTGTGGGACCTCGAATTCTGCAACCCTACAACTTTCTCATTTGTCTCTCAGTACACACTCAGCCTCCAAGAAATCACCAAAACCACCTTGGAAGAGTCTCCCACAGTTTGTAACTGCAGAGGTCCCCTGCCCCGAAAGCAGGTCTCTGCTGTGACTCCAAACTGATTTTAGGGTGACTTTGTTTTTTGTCTGTAACTTTGATGCTCTGTTGGACCAGGAAAAGTCTTTAATTTTCAGTCCATCCAGTCTTCTTTGGTCAGTTTTAATTTTCAGTAAGGACAGGAGAAACTTCAAAGCTCTTTCTTTACATGTTGGAGCTAGAACGATAAACTTGACGACTTTTCTTACTCACTGTGACACAAGTTTCAGAGACTGGTCCTTCTGTGCCATAGACCCAGGCTGCTCTGTCTGCAAAAGGGGTTCACATCCCTGTATTTCCAGGTACCTATTTAACCAGAGAACTCCCCTCTCGGTAATTAAATACACTTTCTTTGTGGGTCATTATGATTTGATTTATAGCATGTGTGTAACTGTCAGAATTACTGTGAGTAATTAAAATACGAAGTGAATGCTGCCAGAGGCCTCAGTCCCTCTCTGTGTCCTCATTAAAAATCAGGAGCTGGCCAAATTATAAATAGACTGGTTTGTACAAGCTCCTGGCAAAACCTAATTATGAAACTTATCCGTATTCTATCAGAACTCACTCCATTAGTCATGCAAATTCCAAAAAATGATTAAGTTATTTTATGTGCTGGAATTGCAAGATTAATAATAAAGAGGTGGGAAACAGTAATTAGAGGTTACTGGGAGACTTTATTGGCCAGGTCGCTGTGGGTCACACTTGCACCTTTTCTTGACTTACACCCAACACATCACACACACACTCCTACAAACACACATGTACTGCACACACACACACACACACACACCCTAGCGTTATGATAAAAGAATACTTTAATGGTTTTATAATGAATTTATGAGAACTTTTTTATGAGCACGCAATCAAGGAAGAAGGAGGAAACTTTTTTGTTCTCTTTTTGAGACAGAGTTTCACTATGAAGTTCAGGCTGGCCTTGAACTCACATTGTATCCCAGGCTGGCCTTGAACTTGCAGCGATCCTCCTGTCTTAGCCTCCTGAGTACTGGGACTATAGGTGTGTGCTACCACACACCTAGAGGGAGGAAAATTTATAATAAACCATGTTTGAGGTATTGTCTGGGAACTGGGCAGAGAAAGACATTTGGTGCTATCATCTGCAGAACCTGTGCTTCCAGATAGAGCAGAGCGTCACAAGGGGAAATCAGTTGGTCTAAGATTGTCTCAAGGTACCACAGCTGGAACAGATGCAGATGGCGACTTTGAGCTTAGAGGGCTTCAGATGATCCTGTCTCATCACCGCTCTGACTTTACAGACACAGACTTAGCCAGGGCAAGCGCGCGCCTGCCAGTGAGTAAAAGAGCTGAGCTCCAGGATTGGGGCCAGGGTTCCCTTCTGTAAGATGGGCCAGGCCGTGGAGTGCTGGGGACGTGGAGGAGCGTGCCTGGCAGCACGAATGCCACAGGCAGGTCCACACTACATGCCTATGAGATGGAAGAGCTCGTGCTCTGACTGCTTAGCTGGATGAGATGCGACAACAGATCTGCTATGTGCAAACACAGAGATCATGATGCTTATTCGCAAGAGGCCAAGAATTTGAATGACTCCTTCAATACATGTCTAGGGAAGCAAAAGTAAATAAAATGTAAGAGACAAGAAAGTAATAAAAGAAAGGAGGGCAAGGAGGGAGGATACAAGAGAGAAGAGAAGTGCATGTTTTGTAGTTACATGTGATGTTTAAGAGTTATAGATTTTAGTATCAGTTAGCTTACAGAGCTCAGCAGAGCCAATTCCATTGAGTTGGGGCTTATACAAATATTTTTTCTGGGGGACAATGTAAAAACAGCAAGAGAAGCAAGAAGAAAGAAGCATTAGCCACTGGCAGCTCTGCATACGTAACTAGTCAACTGCCTTTATCAACTCATCCACTACATGAAATTCACCCTGTAGTACGCTCTCCCGGGTTAGGGACAGATGACTTTGCTTCACTAGACAAGGAGCTCGCAAAGGCACAAGGCTGAGAACTCTGAGGAATGAAGCAATCCTCTGGAGCCCTGTCTGTCTCCGGTGTGACGGGGGATTGCCCACATTCCTGCAGGGTTGGCCAGATGGCACCTTCACACACATGTGTCAGACAAACTCAGGTGGAAGGAACTCTTAGGGATGATGTAAAGGCAGCAGCAATCGGGATAAAGGGGTCAGCGGTGCAGGAGGAGAGGAAGGATCTGGTTTTGGGGCAGGGAGCTGCTAGGAAGATTGTTTACAGATCACTTTTTTAGTAAAGGCTCAGCA
The DNA here is from genome assembly GCA_004027295.1 of Dolichotis patagonum. Classification (NCBI taxonomy): domain Eukaryota; kingdom Metazoa; phylum Chordata; class Mammalia; order Rodentia; family Caviidae; genus Dolichotis; species Dolichotis patagonum. The sequence continues at coordinate 932 of PVJX010023234.1, read as the reverse complement.
TCTGGGGGTGCAAGAGTGCAGGGAGGAGCAGTAGAAACTGACAAAACCCCCACACACCTACAGCTATACGGGAGGGGAGGAAAGAATCCATTGTGACATGGTATTTCAAATACCCATCTTTGACAAGTGCTGGGGAGCTTATCAGGGAGTGAGTTTCTATGCGTGTCTGGGTGTCTGTGGGTGTGTGGTATGATTTCACTTACACAGCAGTGCCATGAGGCAAATGTGAAAAACTAACTCCCAGCCATGTTTGGTGATAAGGAGAAATGACGTGACTTCCTACAAGTTCCTAGAAGGTAAGCAATGGATTTGGGCTTGGACACTCAAGCTTTGCGTCTGTCATTCACTGCTCTGCAATGCGCTGGCGGGCATGCTGCTCCCTGGAGTGAGTGTGCCAGTGGGGTGATGTGGTAAAGGAAGAGTTCACGTACACGCGTCCCCTCTGCTTCTCAGAAGGCGCTGGCGCTCACACGGCAGGGCAGTTTTCTCTCCTCCTTCACTGGTGGCAAAGCCTCAAGACTCCGCAGAGGGGCTCCTCGGACAACAACGCAGCTGTGTGCCCCGTCCCAAGGACAGCTCAAGGGCATACTCCTCCTCTGCTGCGCACGCCACAGTGCGTAGCAGGCTGAGGAGGACTCTGCTGTCTCTAGGGCTGCCTGCCCCTAAAACCTAGAGAAACAATTCCTCCTCTACACAATCCTGTGTCCACCCCAAAAAGATGCCTCACATCTATGTGTCTTCTTGTCCTACTGTTTTCCTTTTTAAAAAAAATTTCTCAGGGTTCCTTTTTTTTTTTTTTTTCAAAAAGGAGCAATATGACACATTTACCTCCAAAAGGTACAGGTTTCTGCAAGAGGCACTCAGAGAAAACACGTTCAAGAGCGGCATTTGTTGGCTCACTGGAGCCAAAGACACCACATCAGCTCTTGCTC
>PVJX010023233.1:0-29487 GCA_004027295.1 Dolichotis patagonum | reverse complement strand
AACATATCTAGAACATAAAGAATTGAAAAAAATCAGGCCCCCAAAATTCAAAGACCCAATCCAAAAATGGACATCTGAGAAGTGTATATTCTTCTGAGAAGTGTATATCATTCTGAGAAGAATATACACTTCTCAGATGAAGAAATACAAATGGTAAACAAATGAAAAAATGTTCAACATCATTGGTCATTCAAGAAATGCAAATTAAAACAACACTGAGATTCCATCTCACCCTAGAAAGAATGGATATCATCAAGAAATCAATGAATAACAAATGCTGGAAGGACTGTGGGGAAAAAGGAACCCTTCTCACTGTTGGTGAGAGTATAAACTGGTACGACCATTGTGAAATCATTATGGAGATTCCTCAAAAAACTAGGATTATTGGGTTGGGTTCTGTTCTGTTTTGTTTTGGTTGGTTTTATTATATTCAATGATGTGGGCAGCTATTTTAAAGATAACAAGATATATTATGGTAGTCATTTTGGATTTACTATTATCTTGTTTTGAAATCCTTTATTGCAGTCATTGTTTTGCTTTTATTAGTTCTATTCTGTTCTGTTTGACTTTTACCATGGCTAATGGCATCTGCGGCTATTTTGCAAGACAGCAGGAGGTATTATGGTAACCATTGTTGATTTCCTATTGTTTTGAAGTCCTGTGTCACTTACACTGGTTTGTTTTGATTGGCTTTGTTCTGTTTTGTTTTATTTGGTTTTATTCTCTTTAAAATAAAAATTTTTTTAAAACTAGGATTAGAGGTCCCATTCAACCCAGCTATTTCCCCTTCTGAGTATTTTCCCTGAAGAATTAAAGACATAATATCACAGCAATATATTATAACAGCACAATTTGTAATAGCTAAATCTTAAAAACAACCCAAATGCCCATCAACTGAGGAATGGATAAAAACGATGTGGTGTTTTTATATTATGGAATACTACTCAGTTATAAAGAAGGGTAAACGAGGCTTTTATAGATAAATGAATACAAATAGAGATCATACTCATAAGTGAAATAAATCAAACTCACACATGTAAATGTCACATTGTCTCCCTAGTGTAAAGAAACTGAAAAAATAAATAAGATCCAAAATGCATAATAGATAGTGTAAAAGGGAAGAACAACTGGGATGGGTAAAAGGAGAACAGAAGGAAGGGAAAAGAAAAAAAAATACATATATATATACATGCATAGCTAAGGTAGTTATACTACTGATTTCTTTTAGTTCATTGAGAAAAAGTTTGTTCTTATACTGTTTCATCAATTATGCATGTCTAATTACTTTGAAGATAACAACATGCAATATATTAACCATTGTTAATTTTCTATTATCTTGTTTTGAAATTCTGTATTGTTGTTTTTATTGGTTTTTTTATCTTTAAAAAATGTTTTAATCAAGGAAGATGGATATTTACTAGCCAAATTTTAACAAAGCTCTTTGCATATTTTGTATATGGAATTAAAAATTTAGTATCATAATTTACTAAGTATAATCAATAATATCATTTTTCTACTTGCATTGATTCTTTATTCTTTCTAGAGTATCATTTTTCAGCCATACCTACAATAAAAGCACATAGCAAAATAAGCTGAATTTGGAACCAACTCTTTAAGTCCCTTCATAACACAGTGTTAAACCACAACTTTTAAAAATAACAGAGCCTATACTATTGTAGTTTTGGAAGGACCACAAATAGTTTTAGACTATTTATATCATCTATATCTTTTTCTTTTTAATATTTATGTATGAATGTAAAGTATATATTAACCTAGGGGTATGTGTCCACAGTTTTGTTGTTGTTGTTGTTTTGTTTTGTTTTGTTTTGTTTTGTTTTGTTTTTTTGGTACGGGGGATCGAACTCATAACCACACATTTGCCAAGCAGGTGCTTATGCTGCTGAGCTAAATCCCCAGTTGTGTTCACAATTTTTTTAAAATGCACACATATATTAGGACACATGTTGTCTCCAAAAATGTATGGAGATTACTTTCTGTTAATTCTCCAAAATATGCCTTAAAATTATCTTGTCAGAAGAAATCTTTCAGACTCATCTTTATCAATAATATTTTTCAGTTGACCTTATGCTCCCTAAAACATCCAAGATCTCTATTTCCTTCTCTCTTTGAATATCCTTAGTCCTACCCTTTGATCTCAGGTACGGAAAATGTTTCCTATATGCACTCTGATTAAGCAGGGTAGATGCCAGTCACTGTGATACCATGCCCTTACACTGAAAAATGTTTTATTTAATTATCAAAGTATTTCTTTTAAGATGCGTTAGTGATATATTTTGCTAAATATCCCTATTTGAGTCAATCTAGGATGATTATATAACTTAATGCCTGTTATTAAATGTAATAAAATCATATTTCTATTTTTAAGTTACCTCAGATATAAATTTTAAATAAAGAAAAGTAAACTTGCATTATCATAGCCTCATAAAATATAAAGGACACTGATATAAGTATTCTGTTATATTGGTATTTTAATTACAGAAACTGATTTATGCACAGATTAAACAAAGAGTATCAACTCAAAGATGTGAAAGTGGTGTTAATATAAAAGAAAAAATTAACATACAATAAGAAAGGATGTACTTTTACACATGCACATGCACTGTTCCTGATATTAGTGAGCCTTTCTATGTGAAAAATAATAAAGAAAATAAACACAAAACTTCACAAGTAAGTCACTGTGAATTTTGTGAGTGCTTTGGAGAAAGGTCCAAGGTGTCATAATTAAAAATCAAATAATTTTTCATTCCTCTGACATGCCAAATACAAGAATTTGAAAAAACAATTTGAGCACTGAAGTGCTGTAGTCCCACTGAATTTAGGCACATATATGTATTTGCATTGGCAGTTACAAACTGCCACACAATTTGAAACATAAAAGTATTCAGTACATTATGCTAGTTTAGCATAATCTATTCAAAAACTACAAATGGAAGTTCTGGACCTATTGTTATCTATAAAATTTAAAGAGTCTGACCTCTGAAAGACAACAATTTATTTTTTAAATGTCTAAGAATATTGTGTGAAAAAAAAATACAATATTATACAGTTTTAGGAGTTGCAAGGTTAAAAATCATTTTTAAACATCAGCATACCTATTTTCAATGTATTTTCATAATGAGAAAGGACTATACCTAAGAAATACTAAAATAGTTAAATTTTTCCCCCAGCACATATTGGTTTTCAAACTCAAGGAGAAAAAAATTTCCTAGATTCATTTAACTAATATACTATATTCCAAGTTACTTCAATTTTCTTTAGCAGACCTAGAATTTCAATTTATTACTTTTATTTGGATTTCTGCTTCTTTAGAATTCAACTAAGTTTCCAAGGAAAGTGCTCTTAAAGGCACTATAACTAATTTAATGTGACTAAGGATATGTTTTTAAACTGTTTTTTAGTAATTTCATATCTTTTTCTTTCTCTTTTACTCAGTTTCAGAATCTTTCTTTTTACTGTAGAGATTCTTGGCATTATCAATAATGTAAGCAAGATGGGCCGGGGCTTTAGGCTCAGCAGTATAAGCACCTGCCTGGCAAGTACACATTCCTAAGTCCGATCCCGGGTAACAACAACAACAACAACAAACAAACAAACAAACAAACAACAATATATAAGCAAGTCTCCAAAAGCCAAAACAGGTTAAAGCCCTTGGAAACCAAGGCCATTGCTTCTCTAACCTATGTGACCAGTGACCACAAGTCCCCTTTCAAAAATGATTATGTCACAGAGTCATATAAGTTGCAAAACCTCAACCAGTATGTATAATTTGGAGAAATATATTATTAAAAAACAAAAAATTCTGAATCAAATACAGAAAAGAAAGTCTGTGCGCTTAAAGAAAAAGCTTTTTCAAAATAGAAAACATGAGTTTCCATATTACAAAACTTCTAACAATGGGTTTAGCATACATATTTGAAAGTTATCAAGGGTAGAAAAGGGTTATTCCCATGACCACTGTTTAATGCTACTGTTTTATCATTACCATTGTATAATGATAATTTGTACTTCTTCCAAGAAGTTTAAATCATTCAGGATTATTTTCATAGTACTGCTCAATTTAAAGTTTTTGAACTATGTCACCTTTATAGTTGGAAAAGCTTAATTATAAATATGAGGCATCTAAATACCTGCAACAAGGAAAACTCAGAAACAATACTCAGATCTGCAATTTTACAAACATAGCTCTTTCTTTGTGACCATGCATATCAAAAATTTTAAAAAGTATATTACAGAGCAGGATACAAAATTTTAACTCAGTCCTAAATCATCTGCTCATATATTAAAATGCTGCTTATTTTAATTTTTACACCTAGTTGACAAATTTGAAGGAAAGCAACAATTTAAAAGATTCCTCTAGATCTTAAAATATACTCACAATGTGTCTGACCACAAAACCAAGCTAAGAATAAGAGGCACAGTGACTAACCTGCTAGCGTTCAGTTATATCACATTCACGACAGACATGGCCTTTATAGAAAGTCACAAAAACACAAATATGAAGAACTTAACTGTCTTATAGAATAATATTACCTGAAGCTTACCCTTAATTTTCTTTTAAATCACAGATGAAAGGAAATGCCCTAATAGAAGCATTCCCTGAGACAGATATACATATATATGCAATTTAGAATATAACATATAATAGTAATATAGTATATTACTATATTATATGTAGTATATGTACTATACTGTAGTATATATATGTAATATGCAATAGTAATTGTATTACTGTAGAAATACTGATTAGCAAACAGCCTAGAATCATCCTTATTCACACTTTTAGGACTATGCTTTTCTGTCTTTCAAATCATGTGATCAAATGATTCCCAATATTTTCATCATCAAAGATCCTTTTATTAATCCTCTCTCCTAAACCCCATATTTTGAAAAATTCTTACCTACAAACCAGCCATACATAATACATTTTCTACTTTTTATTAAAAAGTCACAGAAGACCAGTGTTTAATGCTTCTGATTCATCATGATATTATGCATTTACATTGGCATATGGGCAATACAGCAATGGTTGGCTCTGGAACTAACCATGAAGATAAAATAAATGAGCACTGACATTCTAGTGAAGAGAGTAGAAAATAAGAAGGCCCAAATAGCCAGCTGTGATTCAGTACATACAAGCTTTGTTTGGAGTAAATAATTTCCTGAAGCCAAAATCAATGAAAACATTTATTCATATCACATAGGAAGTTAGAGAGTATGAATGGTAAGTTTATCTAACCTGGATACCTTTTATTGCATGAGGCTATGAATATGAAAGCACTTTAGAAACTCAGGAAATCTATAAAGTATAAGAGACTCAGGGCCCTTCTTATCCCTCAGTTCTAGTATTGATTATATAACTATCATCAATTCATCCTAAAATAGTTAGGTACTTTGTATACATTATCTTCAAACTTAATCATTCCAGCAACCCTATGTGACAAATGCTATCATCAAACCATTTTTTTAATGAGGAAATTGAGACTTGGCAATGTCATATAACTTTTCCAATACCACACAACTAGTTTAGGAAATAAGATGTAAATGCAAAAAGTCAAAAAATGAAAAACAGAAAGTCTAAGTTTTGTCTTCACATGTGCAAGCCTAGCACTCAAATGAAAAAAAAATCATTTCCATTTTTTCTTAAAATGAAAACAAAACAGACTGATATGTTTACATTTGACAAAAATAACTTCCGGTATTAATCGATCATATACAGAATCAATGAAGAGCACAAAATCTCCTTTGCAGGTATTCAAAACTTAGAATGGAGAAAGGATAGTCAATACTATTATGAAGGATGGTAGATGAAATAACCTTTCAAAATCTCTAGTCTTTAGAATTGGAATTTTATCGAATTTTAGAGGCTATACATCAAAACTCTATGTTTAGTCATGTGGGACTTACTCCAAGGCTTCTAGAATACAGATGAAGTCTTTTTGCAGGAAAGAAAGCAAAAAGATTGTACTGCTGACTCTATGTTATATATAGGAGGAAAGTCGGCAAATTATATAATTTTCCAAATATTACATAGCAAATCTGTAGTACAGCTAGAATGCGAAGTCAAATTTGTATAATTCTTACTACCACTTCAACAGTACTAGATATCATGTCATAAGAACTTATTTTATACAAATTCTTGAGCTTAGTGCTTTACATTGAATTCATTTAATCCTCACAGCAGTTCTATGATGCAAATATTGCTGTCATTTTACAGATAAAAAAAACTGAGACTTAAAAATTATAGGACAGTATGGACATTTGACTTCTCATACAAAGATGATTCAATGCTCATGGAGACAAGTTGGAGATTATTTGAAACAGTAAAAACATTCCTTTGCTATTTCTTATTTCTGGGCAAATAACAATATGCTCTTTGATATTCTTTTCCAAGAAATAACAATAAACTGTTCTTTTCTAGTTGGGGCCATTTTTTACCCATTTCTGACAATGACCTGCTTAACACCAAAACAACTGTGCCTAAGCTTCCCTACTTGCCAAATATGAAAATCTTTAATAGAGGAGAATATTCTTTAAAAGCAAAGAAGCTTTGCTTCAAAGATACCCTTAGAGGGTCTAAAACTTTAGTAAGTGTTCAATCACATCCACTAGTGATCTGTTCGTAAAATATAAAAGGAAGAATGTGCAACCATTCCTGCGAATGGGTTCCATTTAAAACCTACAGTCTTCACTTAAAAGAATATTCCATTTTCTTTTTTCCACATATCAGGCTTGCGTAGTCTTGGAAAGTGAAGCATTTTTTAAATCTTTTGTCTAATTTTAAAGAACTACTTTTTCAAAGAAGGAGAGATTGTGCTCAGTGATGTCAAAAGCACAAATAGTACCAAAGTCTCTTTCTGAATTTGGATGAATTTGTCTCTTTGCAATGATTAAAAACAACAAATTATTGAAGGTAGCAGGAATAAAATATCATTTAGGGTTATCTTGTGAAATTTTTCAGAGAAAAATGTCATTAAGAGAAAACCCAAAGTAGGAGAACAGAGAATGCTTGCATGCACACTAATATGCACATCATATAATACATTTACCTAACATTTATTATGCCTACTTATATATTTAAGCACTTAAAAGTATCAAATTAATATACTTAAGTAATCCAAAATAGTTAAAATATACAAAATTCTTAAAGAATTTCATATCACATTAGGTTTCAATACATAGTACTTCAATGCAGAGAAATCTTTAAAAAGCTTTATGTCATGAGACTGTAGTAAATAAAATACAACAGTGAATTCCTTGCCACACACACTACAGTAGAATGTTCACAGACAGGAAGCAAATTCAGAGAGAGAAAATTACAGGGCAACAAATTCAAGCTGGTTACCAAAGACGCAAAAATTTCTAAAATACATACAGTACAGTACACTAGATGTTTTACTATTCTATCTCTCAATAATTACAGGTTAAAATATTAACTTCATTCTTTAAAATGAACTCTAACATCTCCTCATAAATGCAGTTAGCTCTTTAGATAAATATAAAGGTTTCCATAGTTTCAGATGATTACTTTTCACTTAAAGTAATATGAAAGAGAATACCACCACATATTTTCATATTGTTAAAAAGTAAAAAAGGAATATTTTAGAATTCTTTAAACATTTGGAAAATGAATTTTTTCAATATTATGTACTATGTAAGTTAGCAATAATTACTAAATATATTATCATTATAAAGTAGAAATAACTAAAGTTGATTTTAATGTGCTTTATTAGTTTATAATAGATTACAGTATCTACAATTAACCTCAAAAAATAACTCACATCTTTCCTAAAGATGAAAGTTTTTTGAGTGAGTAGTAAAATGGGTGATATATTAGGGGTCTTAGAGGAGCAAGAAGAGATTCTGAATATAAACAAGCTATCATTCTGGTAAAAGGAAATACAAACAACTAAAATAAAAATAGTTGATGCACAAAAGCCATAATGAGGGGGTAGCTCAAAAAATAACTTCTACTTTGAATGGTTTGGATGAAATACAAATTATCCACAGAAAAGTGTGGACTAGCATAAATGTTTGTACAAAATTATAAGTGTATTTCAAGAAGTATGCAAGAGGCAACCGCCTGCATGATGCACAAGGTCCCGGCAATGCTCTGCTTAAGTGCTGGTGCACAGAGTCCAAACCACTGCATTTTAATTACCATGCAGCCTCAGATATATTGCCTTTGATATGGAAATGTTCTTGTTCTCTCATCTTCACATATGGTCTCATGCACAGAAATCTTTATCTGATTCATAAAAAATAAACTAGAATCCAATCTCAACACCTGACCTCAGTGCTTAGAAGTTTTTTACTAAGCATGGTGTCACTATAAAAAGAATGGCTAATATTGGTGTAAAGTTAGATATTTTGAGCAATGATATGAAGGATTTGCAGTTAAGAATTGAATCAATACTGCTTCTCTGAGGTTTTATGGCTTCATGTTCCCTTTTTTGAGACTACCACAGATTTGAGGAAAAACAGACCAGGATCCGTTCTTTGGAGGTAAGAGAGTCAGTAGTAGATTTAAATGACATTCAATTTTTCAACCTCCACCCAAATTCTTCAATTGATATTTTAATCCAAACTGTGACAATCAGATAGCTAACTCTGGAAAAAGCTCTATCAAAAATGAAAATGCAAATTTTGAACTATTTCCAGTTTGACTAAATGTCTAAACAAAATAATTAGCAGAAAACCCTCCTTACCCTCTTCCACAGAACAAGGAAAATAAAAAGTTGTCCTAAAAATGAATAAAAAATACATAATGAGAGGATGATGAGAGTTTCTGATATAACTCTCACAGAAACAATTAGTTTTCAGATCACAACTGAAGAACTTCAAATAAAAAAGATATGTCACACATTTTAAATGTATTTGCATGCAATGAAAATGATTTTTCATATACTCTGCCAAAGCACTGGCATTTTTAAAATTTTGACTATCTTGACATTGCAGAAAATGTGGAATCAGTATGACACAAAATGTCCTAGTACCTTATTTTCCCTGTTAAAAAATAGTAGGAAGAAACATGTTTCTTAAATAAGAAGCAATACAAACCAAAAAAGAGTCTATTTCTTCTTCTAAAAAGTAATGATTGTTGATTTGTTCATTCTAGCAGTCTGTATAATAAAATATCATTAAATCTTATTGGCCCATACAACTTGACAATTCTGAAACAACGTAGATTAATTTTCAAAAAAAATGGCAGTATGACCTATGTAACCTCATGGCAGCAGATAATATAATCCATCTGCAAATCATCTCGCAGCAAGTTATCTGTGTTTTATCATTTCTAGTACCTGTCTGTGCCTGATATGGTCCTCTCAGACACATTAGCTTGATGGAATGTTTTAGCTGACTTCAAAAACATCAGTTGATATACATGCATCCCTAAACTATATTTAAACAAATAGTTCTCAGATACACCAAAATTTTAGTTGTGCTGTGCTACACCTTCACTGAATGCTGTTTATAAACAGTGGAGAAAAAATATATATGCGCATGTGTATTTTCTCACTAAGAAGAAAATTTTTCAAGCATGGAAAAATATATAAGCTAACAACATATATAGAAAATATTAAAAGTAAAAGATAAAAGTAATGCATATTTGATATTATTAAAAGAAAATTAATTTACTCCAGTATCTATTATACAATTGGTCCAATAGAATTAGTAAAAAGAATTATTTAAAACACTACTGATTTCTTCATCGTAGGATGTATATGTGTGGCAATTTGATCAATGACCAATAACCCAATAATTCCTAAAAAACATCAAACAGAAACAGACATAAAATCTCAAGAATGCCACTACAACTTATCATTTATGTGCTTAAAGTAATGCATTTTAAAGCCTTATAGAAGGAAATTTTGCAAGGAATATTAATATATTGTGAATATATGCTTTTCTTGTGAAAAGAAAAACATCTGTTGTTTTCTGCTACTGATTAAAAAACTACCCAACAGAATATAATATTCCCATGAATCTCATTTCATCTAGGAATTCAGTTATTGAATCCTTATAGAATCAGCTGAAGATACAAGTACTCGATACTGCTTTATTAATAATATTTTACATTGTTTTATAATAAACAATGGTTACAGAATACATCATGTATATTATGGTTACAGAATATATTATTACAGAAGTGTGTATTGTGCTCCATAATAAAAAACTTCATTTTGTTTGCATTTTTAAAAATACAAATATACCAAGAGAAAAGTTCCTTTTCGTCACTTATAAAACAACAAATAAAAACAACATAAGCAGGATAAATAATAAGCAAAATGCTATCCAGTCTTGTCACTGTACCTGAAGGAACAGGAAGAAAAGGAGGGAAAGAGTTGCTGGAAGCACCTAAGAACAGTGTCAGAGGATGTCAGTGGCCTAAGGAATTACTGCTGTCCAGACCCTGGTTACTTACTTGTCTTGGTCATACACCACATCTATTAAGTCATGAACACTTGCTTTCAAAATTAGAAAGATTTTTTTTTAGTTGTTTGCTTTTAAAGAATAAGTATCTCTTGATTTATGAGGTTTTTTTAAATGTAGGAGAAAAATATCTACATGTCATTTGGCTTGCCCATGTCCTTACATACAAGCATTGAGAAAAGATGCTCTCAAAAGTACATTGATAATACATTTATTGCCTGAAAACGGTGAAAAATTCAGTCATAACTTTTCTCCTGCTGTGAGAAAACATTGTATTGGTTCAATAAAAGGCAAATTATACTTAATAAAACCATAGCCCTACTTCTCATTAAGACAGGAACACTTGCTGGCATAGAAAAGCTAACCCTGTCCTACTAAACTCATGGAAGATTTGGGATGTTTGTTTGTTTTGAAATGAAGAGAATCTTCTAGTAAGTATCAGGCATAGCTGAGTGGCCTAGAAACAAGGGGAGGAGGGAGACTGATGCAAGTGCCTAATGCTGAGTGTTGAATTCCACGGTGACTGCAGAGTGACAGAGGGAAGGTCATGTTCAAGGCTGCAGAAATCTGGTCCCTGCCACGGAGCGCAGGCTACAGCTGACCTAAGGCTGGGATTTGAAAAGGTATGTAGGAAGCTCAAGCCCCAGACTGGGCAGACACAGAAGACAAGGCACTGCTCCAAAGAACCCCAGGCTGAGCTAGAGTGAGACACAGAGAGAACAGTGCCTTCCAAGCTTCCCCACAGGATCGCGAGCAACCCCAAGTGGCTAGGCCTGAAGGGGAACCAGAAGCTACAATCTAGACACAGATACTAACTTCTTGAGGGGCCTCCGAAACTGGGGACTGGAGGAATCGCAAAGACAGGTGAATGGTCCAAACCAGAAGCCTTGAAATAATCTGCCCAAACCAAGATATACAATGCCACTCCTGGCCGGTTCTAGTAGGTTAGTGCTAATAGAGAAGACTAACAGCCTACCCAAGGGCTGAGTGAGGAGCACAACTATATATCCAGATTTTCTCTGCAACTGTCCTACGTACCCTAAAGCCACACTCTAACATTGACGTTAGGTACCCTCCCTGTTAGCCCTCAGCTGAAAAATAAAGGGAGATAAAACAGCAAAAAAGAGAAGAAAAGAGAAAAATCAATAATAAGACTACACTGTCAAAGTCTTTCCGGCCAGGGCTGTCCTGACTAGTTCTGCCCCCCCCCCCAAGCCTGTAACAGCCCAGGAGGCAGCTGAGTGGATCAGGTCGGCCAAGCCCGTGCCTATGGGCCTCAGGGATGAGGTGCTGAGTGCGCAGGCTAATTATACATGTGGCATTTGGGCAGCCGACTGTCCAGTGACACCTTACCTTATGAGGAAACGTCAACCCCAGCAACTGTTCAAAACAAAATGCCATCGCGGGATCAGCTTCGCCGGCTCTTGGCCGGTTCAGGATTGCTTTTCCCACCGCCTCTCGCACTTAGCACAAGAATGTGGCCTAGGGAGGCCAGCCACTAGCAGGCCGGCCGGCCAGGATGGGGGGAACAAATGGGGCGGGCCTTGCCAGGTGTCAGTCCTGTCCCGATCCCTACCGCCCCCCCCACCTTTTTATTCACCAAACCCACCTCCTGGAAATATACTGGGCGGAGCAGTGTCTGTTTTTCTCCAGACCTTAGGGAAATCTGGGCTTGTGACCATAAAGGGCAGGGGAGCGGAGACCCTGGTGGGAGGGGTAAGTGGGCACTCTCTGGTCCCTGCTCCCCTGGGTTGCTAGCTGGGCTGTCTGGCCAGGGCCAGAAGCCCAACTCCAGAAGTGCGAGCAAGAGGAAACGCCTGGGACAGGGACGTCACCCGCGAGCCTCACTGACAGTGCAGCAGGCGGTCCAGAGTCCAGCCCAGTTTGCCGCTGGGCCGACTTCGGGCCATCTGCAGACTGAAACTTCAGGCGCGGCCCTCATAGGAGATCACACGCAGAGAGAAGCAGCCCGGGACAACCCATCTCGCCAACAGCCCAGCCCCGCCAGTCCAGTCGGAGACTTATTTTTAGTCCTCAAATAGGAGAGGCATTCGTTATCTGACAATTCATATAAAACAAGCGTCTTCAAACTTGGTCAGCGTAAAACAGCTTAAATAAAACTTAAAACATGCTTCCAACAACCACCTTTTATCAGCTCGTTACACACCAATTCTATCTCAAAGCTCCGAGAAGCGCCCGGGAAACTGCCCCGCGCAGAGCTAATCTGTCCTCCGCAGCCCTGGGCCGCTCCTCCGGGTGCCGGAGCACAGCCAGCAGGCTTTGCACAAGCCCTTTCCTCCTCCACCCGGCCCTTTAAGGGAGAAACCAGAAAGCAGCTCCCCCGAGAGCGGCGGGGCTCGGGCAGGGCCCCGGGACGTGTGGCAGCACCGCCCCCGGCCCGAGCCGGGAGCAGCAGACCTGGGCCCGGGCAGTAGGGAAGGCAGCGCGTAGCGGGGCCCGGGCAGGGAGCCGAGAAGGACGGAGGGCGCGGGCCTGGCTGCAGGGACACCGGGCGGGGGAAGAAACGTGCGGACTGCCGTGCGCCTTGCAGACGGACTGGGAGGTCGAACCCGCGCCGGGCGGGACCGGACGGCCCCTCACCCACGCCCCCGTCGGACCTGGCGACAAAGCCCTAGTGTCCAAAGCAATGAGGACCACAGATTAGCGCTTGGGCTTCGGGTTGTTTTGGAGTTCGGTTTGTTTATTCCTGAAAAGATCATAAAAAGTAATGTCCAATAAGGGGGGCGGGGGCGGTAAGCGGGACCGGGAGGGGGGGGTTCTGGAGGCAACTTGCGCAAGGCCCCAGGAAAGTCGCGGCGGAGCACAGAGGTGGGCTGAGGGTGAGAGCTGGGCGCGCAGGGAGCGTTTTCTAGCGACCCGGGTTTTCTTTATCAACTCCGAGTAAACTTCACCCCGACAGCGAAAGCCACAGAAGTCCGACTCTTGCCCACCCTCCGCCAGCGTCAACCCCACAAATAACCAAAGTTTCCAAACCAAAATGGGGGGAACAGGAGGGGTTAGCGCTAAGAAGCCCAGAAACTGCGGGTCCTCCCGACCTCCCGCACCCCAACCCTGGCTGACACTGAAGCACTCAGAAGCCGCATCGCAGTCCCACGGAGAATCGACCCAGCACTTTTCAAGAAAACAAAATATTTGCTAAGAAACTTACTTTGCATTTAGCCTCTATTCTTTGGGGGAATGCGGTTTAGATCGACTCGTAAATGAAGCCCGTTTTGTCCAGGTTGGATATTGTCTACTTATGGATCAGCCCTTGGGTGAGGGTTTATTTTAATTTATGGCTTATGCATTCTTTTAAGGTCGATTTACATGACCTCCGGCTACAACTAAGACAGCCGAGGAGGGCACTCCAGTCGTCAGTCGGCCAAACCCACAATTAAAACAGCCCTCCCCCTAGTCTCGGTGTGACTAGGACTCTCCCGAAGCAGACTGGCTCTTTTCTGTTTCTTCTTTCTTCGCTTGTTTCTTTTTTCTACCTTTTATGTCCTTTTTTTAGCACCATGAAATAAGATGTGATATCACTTTGAAAGTTTCAGTATAACTTTCTCTAAATCCAAGCAAGCTTGCAGCGGTAGCGAGACACACAGCACGCACAAAGCCCTCGGGATGTTGCCCTCTTGTGGGCAAAAAGGGCACTGCCTCCCAGGCGTCCCATCTGAACCCTCAGAGCTAATATGCACTTGAGAGAGACGTAGACAGAGACAGAGACAAGAGACAGAGACAGAGGAAAGAGAGAGAGAGAGAGAGAGAGAGAGAGAGAGAGAGAGCCAGACACCACAGGCGCAGACACACGAGCTGCCTCCATCATACACACTTGCGCGAAGTTCCATGAAATACCTACCTCAAACTTCAAACTTCACGGAGGCTTACAATTTCATGCTCTAAGCCACCTGACTTCTTTTTCATATCATTCCCAGTTAAACAGATTAGAATATCTATTCGGGGAGTCGGAGGTGGGATAAGGTGGGCCGAGAGGGCAGACAGATTATCGGACGAGAACTTGGGATGCGATAACAGCTTTCTGTTGTCAAAGGTTGCGTTGTCTGCCTCTCCCCTGCCCTTTTGCCTCAGTGTCCTACGCAGTTAGCTACAGCTACAACATGTGTTTTCTCCAGTGGATTTGAGGGGGGCGGCAAGAAAGCCAGAAGCCCGCCACGCAGCCCTGTCACCGCCTCCGGAACCAGCCTGGGCTCTCCGCGAGCGGGACGCATCCTGCGGCTCCGCGCGTCCGGCGGCGAGCGGCCGCGCTCGGGCCGGCTCTGCCTCCACTCCCCCTCCGCGCCGGCCGGAGCGTCCTCCTCCCGCTCCTCCTCCCGCTCCCCTCCCCAGCCCGGTCAGAGCCCGCCCCGGCCGGCAGCTCGGCTCCCGGCAGCCCGCGCCCTCTGGGGCTCGGCTCTCGGCTCTTCCTCCCCCAGCCCCGCAGTCCCAGCTCCGAGAAACTAATCCTGGAGCTGCCCGGAAGGGCGGGAGTGGACGGCGCTGGGGGCCGGCGCTGGGGCCAGGCCCTGGGCTCCTGTCCCCAGCCCCCTCCGGCTCCCCAACAGGTAGCTCACACTCGGGCCGCGAGCTCCTCGCTCTGCCTCCCTCGCTCTCTAGCTCGCTCGCTCCGTCCCGGTTACCTGGGCGGGCTCCAGGATGGTACCGCACGGGAGGGCTCCTGGTGCGCTGCGCCGCGGGAGTAAATGGCATTAAAGAAAAAGGGAAACATACAAATAAAAAAATAAAATAAAGGAAAGGGAGTCGATGCTAGGTCAATTAGCACAGCCCGGGGAGCACGGGAGCAGAACCCCCCTCGGCCCCGCACCCCGTTAACTCGAGTCTGCGGGGGTGTCCCGCTGCGGGCGGGGGCAGCGCTGAGCAGCTGAAGTTTACCGCGGGGGTGCCAGGAGGTGCGCGCGGAGCGGGGTAACTAGGGGCTTCCCCCCCCCCGAAACAAGTGAAGGCGATGGTTAGTGCTGTCAATCTTGGCAATCAGTGTGAGCGGCCATGTCGTAAGTATTCAAAGCATTTCCCGTCGTGCAACATCAGAAAGTGAGTGGCCAGGGCATTGATCTGAGCGAGGGAGAGGAGGCAGGGCTCCCCTCCCAGACAACACAGGCAAGATGAGACAAGAGGCGAGGCGAGGGAGCAGCGAGCCAGGCGGGGACGCTGGGAGGGAGGGGGAGGGCCGGGGAGGGGGAGGGGGAGGCAGAGGCAAGAGAGGCGCGGAGAGGAGGGTAGAGAGACCCGGGAGACCGGGGGTTGGATTAGAGAGAGCGCCTGGACGGAGTGCAAAGTGACTACTAGAAGAGAACTTGAAGGGGACAAAGAAGGAGACTCAGGGTCACAGGGAAACAGCGACAAGTATTAGCGAGGCAGGCTGCAGAGAGCGCTATTAGGGCTGAGGCTCCTAGGAGGAGGAGTCTAGAGGAAGGCAAACTGAAGCAGGGTAGAAAGGTAGCCAAGTGGAGAGAAAAAAAGGAGCACACCAGAAGTGAGGAAGTCAAATGGGAAAAGAAAATGTAGGGACGGTGGCTTTGCTCTGGAAAAGCGAAGTGACAGAAGGAGGCTTGGGCTGAATGTTAGGAAGCACTGAGATACACAGCTGGACCACAAGTGAGTCAATGGGAGGAACCTGCGGGGGAAGCCGACTAAAGAGAAGGAAAGAAGGGGGAGCAAGGATGAAGAACAAGAAGAATGAAGAAAATTAGAGAAGTGGGCAAGAGAAAAAAAAAGAAATAGATGGAGGCAGCAAAGATCATGAAAACACCAGTTAGTAGTATCTCAGTAAATGAGAGAAAAGAACTTATTTTAAAACGTGGCAAAAAATTTTTAAAGAAAAAAGGGAATAACATAGCAGACTAACTTATGTAGGTGGTGGTGTTCCAGAGACTATATGGATTATGGAGTTTATGAATTAAATTATTATAAATAAAAAGACATATAAACTACCAATGAAAAATTTATACCTTTGTATCAATAATAAAATAGTTCCATATTTATTATATGAATGAGTCTGTGTTGCATGGAATCAGGTAAGTGATATATTGTATTACTTTACACATGTAAAGGAAAAGGGGTAATGTAGAGGCTATAGAAGATGAAGAGTTTCAAGTCACCTAGGATAGTACATAAAATTGCATAAGTCAGATATAGGAAACTATCTTAATAACGCCCCTCCCCCAAAAAAACTACACAAATTAAAATTTCATTTTGATTAATGTGTAGGATAGACTAAATATTTGAAGGGCTTAAAATGGCCTGAAGGAGCAAAGACCTGAAAATTTATCTCCTTGGGGAGAAAAAAAAGCTGGAGAACCAGGAAGGGAGAGAATAATGGTGTTGTCAAGTAATTAAGATGCAAAATAAGAGGTGAGAAAATTAGCTTTGAAAACAGCACTAGCTAATCACAGGCAATATGCAAAGAGTGAAGATTGGCCTGTTTTAATCTAGGCCCAAAGAAATACACTAGACTGGAGAAACTGAGGTCAGTAGAGAGTCAAAATTAAAAGCTAGGAGAGAAGTTCTGATATAACTGGCATAACTGCAGAGATTTCTGAAAGCTTCTGTTTTGGTGAGGCTGGTGAGATAGCTACACTGAGACATCTCATAAAACAGACTTTGTGAAAGCAGATAGATAGACAAGAAGAAAGAGGTCAGGAATGGTGTTTAAAACCCAGAAAATGTTCAGGCAAACTAAAACTGGTAATGTAAGGAAGCTGTCCCAGGGATTAAGCGACAAAGGATAAAAAGGAGAAAGTTGAATCTTGAGAGAATAAGCAAGCAGAGAAGAGGGAGACACTGAGATGTCAATCATATGTTATCTTCTCAATGTATACTTTTTGCTTCCATATGAACTTCAGACAAGAAAAAGAAAGATAGAAATAAGGGTGATGAGGAGTACCTAGGATCAGTAGAGGTAGAAGGAATGCCCAGATGTTTCTGTCCTAGTTGGAGATATTGTGCTTGAGAACTGAAGGTTGAGGATTTTGAGTTAAGCCGACTTGATGACTGTTGGTTGGGAGGAGATTGGGTCCCTGACAGGAAATCTTGTGTTGGAATCGCCTGCTGTGATTTTCAGGGACAGAATATGCCACCATAACCTAGAGAAGGCAAACAGGACTCCCTGATACCTTAAAGGCCTGCTACTTTATAGACTTTGTCTCCCTGAACAGTAGGGCCACCCCTTGACCTCTGAGGCCCACGGTGCATGCAGCCCAGACCTATGTTAGCCTAAATATATCTCTTCATGTGTGTGTGTCTGTGTGTGTGTGTGTGTGTGTGGTGTTTGTGCGCGCACACACACACACACCCTCACGAATGTGTCCAACCGGGCCCAGCTGTTGGTTGCTGTGTCTCACACTCTCTGGTCGCCAGCCCTGGAACTCAACCACAGAGACCAAAAAAAAAAAAAACTCTCCAAAGCCCAATGACGCTAAAATCGAAAGACCTTTCCTACAGCCGCAGAGAGAAGAGGGGATAAGATAGGTTCCCAAGCCTGATTCCTCAGGGAAGAGCCACGAAAGTGGTGAAAAATCAGGGATGGAAACATTAGGGCGCGACTGGGTCTTTCCAATTGCAAACAGGTTTGATTTCCCAAAGACCACAGCGCTAGTCTCTAAATCACAGGGTACTCAGGACTTTGGGAGACAAGACTGACCCTGCCAACCAGATGCAGGCCGCTGGGCTGGCGGAGAGGCAAGAAGAAAAAGGAGATATTATCAAGATCTCTGTTGCCCAAGACCCTAATATCTGCCACGACGGACTTTCTGAAAAGGAGCGGCAAGAACTTGTCCTTAGATTTTAGCTAATAAACTAATAGCGAAGTCGATTGCTATGGCAGAAGGCGGAGCAGGTCAGAACACTGATCTCTAAAGGGAAGGAAACAAAAGTTTGGGGCCTTAGTGCTACACTTCAAGCTGTGCACGGGGCGACACGTGGCTCTGGGAGCGGGAGTGCTGGCTGAAGGTTTCCTCACGCTTTGGGCGCAGGCTGTAAGGTGCAGTGGGCGGCGAGGCAGAGAGCGCTGCTGCCCGCTGAAGCGCCCGCCGCAGCAGCCACCTGGTCAGCACCGGCCCGTGGGCTCCTGAAGAAGTCTCCGAAGGGGCAGAGGACACCCAGACATCCGGCAGCAGGGTGGAGCACACAACCTCACTTCCCTGGGGATCAGAGACGCCCAGCGAAAGGGCCCCGGGTGCTGAACTCCGGGGCCCCAGGGAGGGAAGGAGTGGCGAGAGGGTGGGGCCGACTTACCTTTCGCAGGGGTTGTCGCCGCCTCTTCAGGTCCGGGTGTCCCTGCGCACCGCGAGCACCAAAGGCTACTCGGCTTTGCTAAGTTTGGCCTCGCACCTTCAGAGAAGAGGCGTGAACTCGCAAAGGAAAAGCGCGCGAGGTTCCTGGAGCGAGGTCCCCCTGAACTTGGGAAGGGCAACGCAATTAATTCTGCTCGAGGAGTTAATCTTTAAAACACCTACGCAAAAATCATAACGGCAGTTAAAACCTCGAATCCCCGCTTTGAAAGTCTCCTTACACCAGCCAGGCACATAATTCAGACCTACGTAACTTCATCATAAGGTCGCTAACTTCCTTCAGAAAGGACTTCAGAACTAGGCACTGTGTAAATAAGACAAACACAAATGTCATTCACTCCAAAACATGGAAAAGAAAAGCTTTTACAGAAACGAAGAACAAGTGAAAGAGTAGAAAAGGCAAAAGAGAAGAAGTTGAAAACTTTAATTACAGCACGGACAAAAGTTTTCACAGTTGGTTTCCTTAAACGTGATAGTAAACACACCAACAATCCAGCAGCGCGATGCACGTCACTGAAGTTTGGAGTAACCAGATAACCTGAACGCCCCAAAAGACCGGTGTCCTTGGGACTCTGCCTCAAAGGGGCCGGAACTTATGTTTCAGAAGCAAAAGCGAAAACCAAATTGTGAACAATGCTCTGCATTCTTTGACACATCATTTTGCGAAAGGACAAGGCGTTGCGCTTCAACTTTAAGTGGATGGAAAATAACATCAAATTTCCTTTGACTGTCCCAGTCATCCTGTTGGGAGACCACAATCGTAGTGACAGCAGCAGCAGGGCACCGCCACAAAGGAGGTGGGGAAAAGTGGTTAACAAATGCATGAACTTTTTTCCAGAGAAAAATAAAGATACATCCAAAATAAGTTTTACAGACATGCCTTTCCTAGCTTAGGAAAGTTAATTTTCAAATGTGCTTCTGCTGTCTAAGGTGCAAAGCCGAGGCTGGGGGAGTGCGTGGCTGGAATCTGCATGCTGATAAGAGAAGGCTGATGTACTTACAGTGACAGAGGGCAGGCTGCGGGAGAAAGGCTGTTTGTGTTAGCCTGCGAGTTACCCAGGGCTGCAGCGAGAGCAGAGGGAGGAGTGGGAGTGCCAGTCTGCGTACACCTTAGCCGCGGCTCGTTACATCTGCCAGCCTCTCTCTCCCTCTCTCTTTCATTTCCACATTCCCTTTGTTCCTGAAAAAAAAAATCTACACGTCACATCAGAGTCCCCAGATGCAGTCTACACCAAAGAAAAAAATGAATAATTCAATCAAACTGTGCATAGTCTCTAAGGCAATAAATCTATTGCACTTAAAGAAACGAAGGGTAATTACCACCGTGGAATTAGAATAAGGCCAAAGACCAGAGATGTCGCCGAGTCTCTGGGTAAACTCTTCGGTCAAATAAAGTTCCGTTTATTTAATCCCAAATGGAAAGTCAGAAAAAGATTTTTAACTTATTTTAGAAGGGTATTGACTTCTTTCTAAACCCATCATAGGAGGGGGGGGAGAAAGAGAAAAGCTGGGCGCATATCACCTTGTTCAAAAGCTCCCAAAGGCAGCAGCACCGAGCAGGCACAAACACCAATCAAGACAATGTGTGTCCGTGAAGGCGGTCCAGGGTCCATTTCTTCCCCACTCCACCCTCCTCCACTCCCCTCTGACCACGAGAGGAGCGCCCTCCACTCTCACCCGCCACTGCAGCTCTGCGGCAGGGCAACTGGAATCGGAGAACCTTACCTGAAGCCCGGAGACCTAAGAGATATCCCTCTTCCCTGCCACCAACACCCCATGCCATTCCTATGCAACCCTCCAAAGTCCCGTCACCAGCTACTTCTTCCATCTGCCTAAGAGAAACTGTAAACGGGATTCCCACCCCCACCCCCTACGATTGAATGGAAGCTCTGTACTGTACCGACTTCTGGATTTGCCCTAGGTCGAGTTTAGGGAATGTCTGGAAAGTGGGGAAAAAATAAGAGGAAAAAGGAGGGGGGACAGTTCCAGTCGTGTCCAAGTTAGAAGGCGGTGTCAGGCAGGAAAGCGCCTGCAGGAGAAACAGCTGGGATGCAGGCTGGCTATGGAAATCTCAGTTCTAGGAACCGTGTCCTTTCGTCCCGGAGGTAAGACTGTATGACTGTCGCACGTTTATTCTTTCAATGTCTGTATTTCTCTCTTCCCCACCCCCCAACTACTGCTACCACTCGGGTCAGCCGGCGTGCACCGGGAGACAGGCACAAGCGCAGCGCGGGGCTTTATTTTCCAGGTCTCTCCACGCATAGATCGTGTCATCGAAACGAGATTAGTAAATCTACTGCTGCCGGCAGCGACCAGACCCGCTGTCCTCCTGCCAGTTGCTCATGTTCGAGACATCTCGGGCTGCACAGGGTTCCCAAAGCCCCAGCCCGCCTGGTCGCTCAGCCTGACGACTCACTCAGGTGATGCAAGGGAGGCTCGCGGCGTCCCAAACGGGTTTGGTCAAGAGCTTCCCCCACATCACCACTTTCTATTTCCTCGGCGCCTGCAGGGGCACGGAGACACACGCACACACTTCTGACACTGGCCGAACTCTTCGTCTAAATTGGGGTCCCTTTAGCAGTCAATTCAGCCTCCTGGAGAACAGCGGGGGAAACTAGGATACGTGGATGTACCGCTAGGGTGCTTGCCGTCCGATTTGGCCGCGCTTTGTTTACGTGCCTGAGTCGCCACCTTGAGGTCGAGCGTAAGACTGCGAGCGCGGCGGAGACCTACCAGTCTGACACCCGCTCCGCGGCCTCAGCGACCTCCTGGGACTGTTTGAAAGGGAAGCAACGGGGAGCACGCTCTGGAGTCCGGCAGCCTAACAAGGCAAGGCGTGCCTTGCGAGACCGGGCCGAGAGGAGTGAGAACTAAAACTGCCCACCAGCTGACACCTGTAGCGGCGAGTGGAACGAAGGCGCCTTCTCCCAGAAGAGTACAAAGCTCGGGTCAAAGAGTCTGCAGCTCCCAGGCAGGGACTGCAGATCAGAAATTTCAAGCACTAACTCCCAGGGCAGCGGCAGAGGTTACAGCGGCTTTGAAGAGATGTAGCATCTGTTCAGGTCTTAACCAAAGGTCCAGTGGCGTTCTGCGGTGACCTTGGCACAGGACAGAATCCGAACGCCCTAGGACTCATCTCCCACTTGCTCTCCACCTTGAGGACAGGAGGCAGGCAAAAGGACCTCAGGGATTCAGCCAGACCCAAGGGCAAAAACAGAGGTCTCAGAAATGAAAACTGTGTGCAAGACAAGGACATCCTGCTGCTAGGGGTGGGCACTTAGCTCTTTGACCCCTCTTTTCTCAGGGTAATCAGCCCTTCTGAGTATCTAACAGTGGATTAGATAAACAGTAATGACTTTATTATTTATATCACCTATTTTCCTTTTCCTGTTGTTACCTCTATGGTAGTGCTTTTTGTTCACCATTCTTCCTATAGTGTATTTTTGTCTTGTCTATAAAGAGACCAATCTTAAGAATGTCCTAGCTTAATCCTGGAACAGCGTATAGTGGATGTTCTTTGTTTGTGAACATTGCCTTCAAGGATTAGCGACATCTATAACGTCACACCAGGGGTCCTCCTCGGTGAACTGTGCCCAAAGGGTACCTGGGTCATTTTTCCCACTGCTTGGGTACAGAGATATTGTTTAAATATAATGTTTTACAAAAGAAGAGGAATTCAATTTATTTAAGAAAAAGGATACTTGGGAACTAGTTTGTATTATATGAAAGCATAAATTGTTCCAGCTGATTCCAACTTAGGCCTTTCAGTATTTTAGTCAGCAATAAATAAATAATTAAATAAATGGAATTTTAAAAATAGAACAACAGCAATCTAACACTAACAGACAACAGGAAATGTCTTCCAAGAAGAAATGCAACAGGCCCCTAAACCAGACCCCATTTCCTTGTTTTGTGCCACAGCCTAGCAAATTATCATTGGACCACTCCTCCACTCATGTGGAAAGCTGAGTGTTATTGAATACAGTTCTGAATTTTCCCAGGGAATCCCAATTATAGAAACACCTGTGCTAAGTAATACTATTCTAATCCACTATGAAAACCTAAAGTATGTAATAGCCCTCAAATCATCTCATTTCTTAGTCGCAGTGGGGCGAGCCAACCTCATGGAAGAACATTAGACTTGTATGAAGTCCCCAGAGCCTTAACTCAAAAGAGTCTTGGCTTTACCATACATAATCCTGGCAGTTCAGTATACCTTAAATGGAAGAAATATACATTGAAGCCTAACATAACTGGCAGAAACTAAGCCTAGGTAGAAACATTATTTAAAGAGAAATACAGTAACTATAAAACTGGAATACATATGCAATCAGAGGCCAATTCCATAATTTTGAAAGAAAAATCCTAACAACCTAGAAGTCATTATTCAGTCTATATGTTCCACTTTAACATAAATAGAATATTAATGGCAAAATATGAAACAAAACCACTATAGTGTGGTAGAAACACATTGTTAAACCTCTATTGATATTAAAAAAGAAAATATACTTATCAGCTGTATTTTTTAAAAATACTACATGAACATTTTTGAAATGCCATCCAAAAAAAACAAATTTACTAAAGAAATGGGTTTTTTTTCATTGTTTAAGACTGCCAAAACTAATGCCACTGAATTGTCCAGATAAAAACTAAAATTTTTATCAGACATCCAAATTTTTCTCTTTTACTGTTAAATATAACTGTGGGGTTTTTTCCTAACTAAAAGTGATCTAAATAATTACACAGAAAAAATGAATATAAAAAAATTGAAAGGAAAATTATGGTGAAGAGTTATAGGACAATGCAACCACAGAAGCACATTTTAGTCACTAAAATTCAAAGTACCCCCTCACATAACAGTCTTCTGATATTGCTAAAATATTCATATTTCTTCATATGTGCTTCTCTCTGTCTAAAGGAACACTTACTTCTTCCAGGCATGAGGTTTGTCACTCACTAAAATGACTACCATTGCATTCATTATACATTTTAGGCACACTGGAAACATTTGGTAAATCAGTATTAGACCTATTGTAATACCTAGTAGAAGATAAACAAAAAAGCACACACGAAAGAATGTTGTAAAACTGCTCGCCAATAAATATCAAACAATAAAACAATAATTTAGCAAAGTTACTAGTGCTTAAGAATTGATAATTTATTTTAATAATTTTATGTCTTATACATTCTTATGTGTTAGCATTGTACATTAAAAATGAATTCGATTATGTTCTCTAATTTTAAAATGTGTTACTTAAAAATCTTTTCAAATCACAATTGCTATTTTTAAATTTCTAAAACCAGGATTTTTGTTGTGTGTTTTTAAAAATATCACAAATGTGTTCCAGGTGATTATTCACACTTAAATGTGTACTGAGTACGTAATATGTACAAAGCAGACATTTTAAATTATGTTAACTCATAATTTATATTTTGTATCTTTTATGATTTAATAAATATTAAAATTTACTTCACATATACTGAAAATTAAATTTTAGTATGCCAGTAGAAATGTTATGCTTACTATTTGATAATTCTACACAATATTATTTTACTTCATCTGGCATACACTATTTAAATTACTCAAATTGTTTGTATTAATCAACAAAAAATTTATACATTTCCAAAAGTAGTTTTTCTAACTTATCAAATGATACATATCAAAAAGCTTTATTTAAGAAGACTATAGCTACAAAACATATTTTACTTTTAAATCACATCTAAAAGAAACCACAAGTTGTATTTCAAATCAAAGTGTTTAATATAATTTTATGCAAAATTATTCTATAACTTGCTAAATTTTATATCTTTAATATGTATCATAATCGTTCATGTAAGATGAAGCTGTTTACTTCCTAAAATCAAACAAACAGATGAAAGCTAAAAATTATTAAAGTATTCCCAAGTATCTGGATGCTTGCTATTATTTAAATAACTCATTAGATATTATTGAATTTTAAGTTTTTATCAGCATCTTCTGCATAAAGTTTGAATACATGATTTTTCAAATCAGGAGAGGAGAGGAAGATAATATTGAAAATCTGCAACAATGATCATCCTCAAATTCATTCATGTCTGTTTAAGAAAATAATAAATGAAAAATATTTGTTCACACAAAGTTCTCTATTTTTAGAGCAAAATATTTAGATTCAAGGGCTCAATATAAAAAGCATCCTTTAACTGTGTACCATATGTTATCCACCTACTTTCAAAGTTGATGAAGTTTAGTACTAAAATGAATATTAAGCAAATAAGTGTGAACTATGTTCAATAGAATTAGCATCTTACAGATTATAGTTTATAAATTTTTAAGAACATCAGCATCATGATATGGTTGTCATAGAAACTGCAACAATATGTTATTTCAATTAATTTTGTATGCAGTGATAAGGCCTAGTTCTACATCACTCCAAGTTTGAAAAGCAAAAGCTATCAGTTTAGAAACTAATAAAGTACAAGTCTTTTAAAGATAAAAATGACAATAAATTCTAATTGCATGATAAGAAAGCAATTTAACAAATTATAAAATGTTTTTAAATGAGTGCATTCTGAAAAAAGTTTTTATTAACAACTGCTTCTCTTAATATTTCTTACTCTTGTTACTTGTCTATTTATATATAACAAAAATTATTTGTTATTACTTGTTACATCATTATTAAATCATGAATGCTTTTTCTGTTCTCAAGAGATAGGTGCATTTGCTTTTACATTGAAATTCAGAGCAACAAGACCAGAATTTTAATATTTTTAAGTAATTATTGCAACAGATCTTTCTCATTTAGAAGAATGTCATACTGCATTATTGCACAGCCTTCTTAGTATATCATTTAGATATTCTGTTGACATTAATGGCTCAATTATTGCAATAGAAAATGCCTATGAAAATAAAGCATATTTCCCAAAGAACAATTATGGCAGGAGATTTGGAGCCCTAAATTAGTTTTCCCTGGCTACTAAATGCCTTTGCCTTATATTTTCTATATTTCCCATTTCAATATGGAATATGTCCTAGATAACTCTGATTCAAAAAGACATACCATATTAAAGTCTGCATTTTCTCTGCATCTTTTATGTAGAATGTAACTTAGTTACTAATAGTTTTGACTAATTAATACAAGCAATGTCTGTAAATATCTGTAAAAAATATTATCACTCTAAAGTAATTTTTAAAAATGAAGTACAGTATATGTATATTTTTAAATGTAAAAGAACAATCTAAAGAAGAAGAGATAAACATATACAAGTTACTCTTCTTGATAGGATTAGCAGGATTCCAAAGAAGCATTTAAATCTTCAGTTTTCCTAACAATTAACAATGAAAAACAGATGTTTACAAAGCTGTTTCATATGCTGTCTTAAAAGACGATAAAAGATGGTTTGTGGATAGTAAGAAGGAAAAGCCAGATAACTGCTTGCCGGGTGTATATTTAAAAAGCATTTTCATTGGCTCAGTTATTGTTAATAGTGAAAGAAAACACTTTGTGCTGCACATACTGTATGACTGTGACTATA
Organism: Dolichotis patagonum; assembly: GCA_004027295.1. Taxonomy (NCBI): domain Eukaryota; kingdom Metazoa; phylum Chordata; class Mammalia; order Rodentia; family Caviidae; genus Dolichotis; species Dolichotis patagonum. The sequence goes on along the minus strand of PVJX010023233.1, from coordinate 3,217 downwards.
GAAAACTGCCATCATAAAGTCCTCAAAAACTCTTAAGATGTAATTTACAAAGATAATAATAACACAGAATTATTTCACTTCTCTGAATGCTACACATTTGCATACCAGGACTGTGTACAATATACTCATAATGCACATTCATAATAACAAGGACTTCTTAACACTGTAACTACAGCACAAGCTCTGTGCATTAGACAATCTATCTTAGCAAGTTTTACTTGTTGGTGTGAAAGTGTTAGTCTCAGGGAGCCAGGTGTTAGCTGCCTACACATCTGAAGACCACGTTAACTACAGCATCACCATTTTAAGGAATGTAATGACAAAACATGACCTTGTAAAACAATAATAACAGTATCTAAAATTATATCTCAAAGTATCAAATGAATATTTAAAAGTTATATGTGATAACTATGGGACTATATTATTTTTTAAGAACTTTTAAACTCACTGATATTTAATGTTTGATTTTTTATATTATTTATTAAGCCAGGTACCATGCCAAATGCTTTTTTAAATGCTTAATTCTTCAAATATTCACTTCTATGTGTTTATTTACTCAAAATAAATCCTAACAATAAGCCTTCTTCATCAAGCATTTATCTCCTGTTTATAGCTTAGTAACTGTATGTGGTATGAACCAAATAAATTCTCATTTTGGTTATTGTTCATGGTGTCTCCTATTTTTGTTAAGGAAATATATATAACCTAGTGAATAATAGAAACATCGTATTTCTATTGCCCAGGTTATAGAAACATCGTTTTTCTATTGCCCAGATGAGTTATTTTCTAAATTTATATCTAATGCTCTCTTTGTAAGTAAAAAAGGAAGAGATATTTTTAAAACAAAGAGAGAAGAACAAATATGCGAAAAGTGCAACATGTAACAGTACCTAGATTAACACAAACTGAGCAAATATCTAGTTAGGAAAACTTATTGAATACATTGGAACAGTCATATTTTTTAAATTAAATTTTTGTTAAATATGAAAATGCAACAAAAGATAACTATGTATCCTTCTAATTTATGGGCATTTATCTTTGTTGAATATTATTATTGAAATTAAATGTATTTCATTATGAAGTTTCAGTTTTCTCCTAAATTATAATAAAGTATGAAATATATTCATGTATTTGATTTCATTCAATTAAAAATGTTTAAATATAAGCTAGTTATTTGCATAAGTATAACTCATATTAAAATCATTATACTTAAACACAAAGAACAAGGAAATTCTTGAGCTAGCAAGATTGTAATATTTGGTATTATTTTGTTAGGCAAAAAGATTGTTGAAACTACTATTAGACTTCTATTACCCTGTGCATACAACAGGGAAACATTTATAAAACTGGTTTGGTTTTTAAAATCAACACTAACACAAACTCTCATACATTTTAAATTATAATGAGATTAAAATGTTTTGTTCCTATTCTCTCTTCAAAATGTTTTCCAGAATATTATTTTTACCCATTAATGTTTAAGAAATAATTTTACAAAATCAGTAAGAGATTTAATTTTATCACTAGTATTTTCTTATGAGTATACATTATTTATCTGGAAATTATAATTGCAAGAACTTCCAGGGTAGCAGGAAGTAAAACACACTGTAATCATCAGCACTGGAAAACTCTTTAAGTACAAGATATACTCAAAGTTTTCATCAAAATCAAGTAATTACTTTTAATAGCAATAAAGCTATACATATATATATAAAATATGTAATAAGACTATTTTATTTTTTAGTCTTTCACGCAACATTTCAACAATTTTGTGATTTTTTTCCAAATACAGGAATAAAAAACAAAAAGCTAACCCACCGTCCTGGAATAAGGCTTATTGATCTGATCTGGGGAGAGCATGTACAGGGGCTTGTTTTTGTTGTTTTCAATTTTTGCCGTAATTTTATTTTAGCCAATTCAAGAAGTAACTATAAGAATTTTGCAGACTTGTTCTTGTTTTCAATATATTTCTGTTTCACAAATTTCTTCTGCACAATTATTAGGAATACTATTTTTCTATTGTCACTTGACAGATCTGATACCTAAAATGTGAACTTTTTCATCCTGCTTTCATTTTTGTGCCTATATTTGGAAAAGCAAAAGTAGTAGATTGATAATTGGTGGTCAGCGTATAATACCAGCTGAACTGAATCAGTGTGGTGCTGAGCATGCACAACCCACCTAAGGATTGTTGCCAAGATAAAAAGGAGAACTGCAGAGGAAGAAGTAGTGTTGTTGGTTCTCTGTATGTTGTTGGTTATCCTGGTGGCACTATATCTGCTGAAAGACCTTGTTGAGCTTCTTTCCTGATAGGAACTTGGCTGTTCTCATGGTCAGAGGAGGTCGGCACCTTGTTGCTGAGAATGACTGTGGTTCACCGTGGGGAGCTCTGGTCCGTCCTTTGAGCATCGCTTCCTGGCTCCAGAGGGGAAGGTGTGTGCTGTTCAGTCTCCAGGAGAAACTAGTTACGCTTGCTTCCTGTTATGAACTCAACTGTTCCTACCCTCAGAGGAGCTCAGGACCTCGTTGTCACTGAGGATGGCTGTACTACTTTTCCAGGGAGCTCTGGTCCTTACTTTGAGTGTTGCTTCCTGGCTCCAGTGCACAACCCTCAGCCTACTGCCACACATCCTTCATCTGGCTGGCACAAACTTTCTAGTTTCCACCGCTGACCCTTGGGCCTTCCCAATGCAGATCTGTGCAACAGACTTGAATGAGTCATTGTGGTGGGTTCTGGGCCTCCAGTCTGACTCGTGGAGGGCACTGTCATGAGCTCGAGGTGTTCACCTGGACTCAAGCAGGACACTGCTGTGAGATCCAGGCCCTCAGACGGATTTCTTGAGTCTTAGTTTGTGGACAGATTTTCTGTACTTCTTGTATTTAATTCTTTGGGTGATTATTATAAAATAATACTATAAATTATGTGTCTTGTATTGTCTTGTTCTCCTTGTAATCCCTGACTACAGCAGCAAACAAACCTATTTTTCTACTAAGATGAACAATATTTTTAAGAAATGTCTTGTAATTAGCAGACTTTGTTCTGTTTGCAATTATACATGTCTTCACTGTAAATCAACTTACAGTGATTCAACTTACAATTTTTAAACTTTACAATGGCACAAAAGTAATATGTAGTCCGTAGGAACACTACTTTGAATTTTGAATTTTCACCTTTTCCTGGGCCAGTAATAATGCAGTACAATCCTCTATCAAGATGTTG
>PVJX010023232.1:0-29573 GCA_004027295.1 Dolichotis patagonum | reverse complement strand
TACCAATAAAAAGCACACTGTAATTAGTCTCTAATGGAAAAGTAGGGTCTGACTAAGTCTCTTCTGCTAATGCACTCTAGAGCTAGCTATAACCAAATTACTGAAAATGTTCAAAGAGCTCTTCTGTCATTACCCAACTTGCTTTGTCTCATTTGTCAAAGGGCTTCTGCAGCCTTTCTTGCTGAGTAAATGGCCTTTCTGCAGCCTTGCATTTTTGTCTGGGCCCGAATTCCTCAGCCAATTGTGCCTGATCACCCAACAGGCACAATTAAGGGACTGCATTAGTTCTTCCTTAGATAACAGAAGTTCTTAAAGAGCTTTCTATAACAGTCTGTGTGGCATAGTTCTATATTTTTAAGTCAGTTTGATTCAGTGTTTAATAGCCTGAACAGCTTGAATGAAAGTCACAGAAATATGGGGGGGGCAAGCAGGAAAGGGAATTAAGTCCAATAATACACTTTTTCATTCACTGTATATTATCCTTTCTGAATATTTTAATTGAATGAGAAGGTTATATATGCACACCAGAAGTACATGCTTATTTACATAGTACGAACAGGGGTTAGATAACAATAGATCTTTATATGCAATATAGACTTTGATCACTTTGACTGAATAGGAGTTACTTTGGCAGAAATAGGATGAATAAGATACAAAAGAAGTAAGCCCATACAGAAAACAGGACACATTGCTTATTTTTCAATATATCAACATACAATATTTTAATTACAATGAGAAGTAAGTTTAAAGAAATGACCCTGAAATCCATAAAGCAGTTGTGGAAAGTAGGTGCTTTAATTTCTGGAATATAGAATATCGAGAAAAATTAATAAGATCTGTCACATTGTCTTTTTAATGCTGCTCTACCACAAACAGACTACATCATAGTTTTAGGGTACACGAGGAAAGACTGATACTTCCGATGAAGTTCTTGCATACAATAAAATTTGGAACTGCAAACTGCTATCATCATGCTATCTAGTTAATGAAATGTAGCTACATGCTTGTTCGTGCCTTAACATGCCAGGAAGTGTTGAATTCCCAGATTCCTGAAACAAATCTACTTAACAAGATGAAATCTACTTAACGAGATAAGCAGAAATTCAAATAAATTTTCAGTCACAGTTTTATTTTATTTTGGTGCTGGGATTGAGCCCTAGCTTTTGCAAATGTTAAACTATATTCTATCACTGAACTACAAACATAGCCCTAGAATGAATGTGTGTATATATATATATACACACATTATATATATTTTACACAATATATATAATGTGTGTATATATATATATACACATAAATGTATATATATATATACACATAAATGTATATATATATACATTTTAAATCCAAGTTACTGTGCAAAGCCTTGGGGAGATGAAGAAAAATGTCACTTGGTCCTTTCCAATAAGAAATCTAGTGTTATCAACACGAGAGTAAACAGAACAATATAATTTTGTAGTATGGCATAACCAGCACTTTAAAAAACAACTGATAGACCTTTCCAAACTACAGCATTAATTGTAAGGTAAATTGAATGAAAGGAAGGCAAGGGAAAGAAAATTCTGTCCAGAGTTAAGGCTTAACCAGTTCTTAAATAGCTTGGTATGTCATGATCATGCTTTGGATTATTTTCAATAGGCAATAAGGAAATTCTGGAATTTTTAAACCAGGAGAGTGACATAGTTAGGTGTACATTTTATAAAGATCATATTTGGTTGATTTCTGGAATATAGGTTAGAAGATTTAACACTGGAAGCAGCATCTGTATGTCATCACTGATTCATATACTGGCAAGTAAAAGTGAATGGATCATGTATTAAGATGAATGTTCACATGTGAGTCTGATTTAAGTCTGAAACTTTGTATTGTCTCCCTGGTATGAGAAACTGAAAGAATAAATAAGGAGATCTACACATAATAAATATTGTGAAATGGGAAGGAATTGTTCAAAAGAAACGGGAACTGGTGGGGGAAGGGATGCAAAAAAATACAAGATAGTTATACTAGCAGTTTCTTTTAGCTCATTGAAAAGAAAATTTGTGTGACTATCATTTGGAGAATTTTTTATGCCCATATCTTGAACTCTCAGTAACTACTTTGAAAACAACAATATATTCAAGTTACAAAATCAAAACATAACAAATGAACAGACAATCAAACAGTGACAGCACAAACTATTCTGTTGATGAACTAACAAAAACTTACCAGTGTGGTTATCTATCTTGCACACTTAAACATACATACAGTTATATGTGTGTATATCTACAAGTTCTTTCCTTTCAAACACTTTCTTTCCCTACATTATTACAATATCTATCATATATTTTGGATCTTATTACTCTTTCAGTTTTTATTATTATTTATTTTTTTACACTGGAGAGACAATACAATATTTAGTAATGTGAGTCTAATTTATTTCACTTATGAAGATAGTCTCAAGTTGCCTCAATTGACCTATAAAAGACTCAGAATCATATTTTTATAGCTGGGTAATATTCCATTGTATAAAAATACCATGTCTTTTTAATCCATTCTGTGGTTAATGGGTATTTTGATTGCTTCCAAGATTTAGCTGCTATTAATATGGTTGAACATGTATCACTGTGACATGCCCTTTTCAGGAGAGGAATAACTGGATTTAATGGATCGTCCAATCTAGTTGTTTGAGGAATCTCCATACTGATTTCCACAGTGGCTGCACCAGTCCACAATCCCACCAACAGTGGAGAATACTCCTGTTTCCATACAGCCTCACCAACATTTGTTATCAGTTGATTTCTTGATGACAGCCATTCTTTCTGCAGTGAGATGAAGTCTCAATGCTGTTATAATTTGAACAACTACTTCTAAGATAACAATATGTAGTTTATCAACTAATGATTTCTTACTGTTTTTTTTGAAATTCTGTATTATTTCTACCTTTTTTCTATTTTACTTTTTTCTCTAAATAAAAAAAATGATTAAAATAAAATAACAGTACGCAATGTATTAACTATTGTTATTCTCTTGTCATGAGATTTTGTTTTATTTTTCCATAAAATAAAAAACAAAAAATTGATTAAAAAGAATTACATATAGTTACAGATGTTGAAACATGTGTAATTGTAGTTATTTCAGAATCTCCAATAGAGAAATAGCAATTTTCCCAAGTTTTTCAATTATGCATTCCAGGTGGAGTGAAAATTTATTTTAAACAAATTGTTAGATGTACAAGTGTAGGCATTATCTTTTTGTATGCATTCCCATTAGTTAATTGCATGTTTTTTTATAGTAAAACATTTCTCCTATGTGTTTCTAGTAGGAAGTATCTTGTGTGGGAGTTTCCAGGGTTATGGAAAACTTCTGCACAAAATGTAGCACAGAAGATCTTCACATTATTGGTTTCTTTGAGACAAAAATTCGATACAGACAAAATATCTATTTATGCCAAGCAAATTCACATTTTCACACCCAAATTATCTTAACATTTAGCTTTCCTACTGAAGCAATGAAAGTGTATGTAGTCTGAATGAATATTTGTGATCGGATGTTTGAGTTATTTTTTTATAACTAATGATTCCTGTCCAGTAAATACACAGCAAGGAAATGATTATGCTTTGGCATGAAATAGTTCAAGACTATTATTTGCTAAAATACTCTGGAAATATCACATTTGTTTTAAAAATGTCATTTTAAAAGTTCTCTATAATGCTTGACTCAAGTGATTATTAAAAATAAGTTAAGTGCCTAGAGCTCTCGTCCAAGAGAAAACCATTGCTTAGCATATGCAAGGCTCTGAAACCAATCCCCATCACCTAAAATGAACTGAAATGAAATGAAATAAAATAAAATATTTATATATTTATGGAATTATATTGGAAAAAATTTTTGTAAGCATTTCAATGTAATCATGCCATTACTAACAATTTTTATGCTGTTTATGTAACGAATACAGTAAAAAGTTCCCCTATCATTTAATTTGTGTTCAAAATGCTAACTCAGTCTTCACATTTGCACTGACAGAAACGCAAGTCTGAATATTTTATACAGGGAGAAAATTTAATAAAAATCATGTGCACACAAAATAATAATTTCCCAAGTTTATATGTTGTGTGTTTACTGCAGAAAATTAGGATTTAGTGAGTAAATAATAATAAATGTTGAAGAAAATTTACCTATAACCTCAGGCATGCAGACATAGTATCTTTTATCTTCATTTTTTATTATTATATTATTACATTCACCATGGGAGTTGGTACCTGTACATGACACATCTTCTGTGTCTAATTTTTCCATTCCCTTTTTCATGTGTGTGTGTGTGTGTGTGTGTATATATATATATATTCATCAAATATTGATATTCATCAAATATATATTGATATTCATCAAATATATATACACATAAGCATATGCATGTTTTTAAAAGCAAAAAAGCCCTATGCTATCTAAATTTTACAGTTGCTTTTATTTAATAATCTTTACAAATTATTGTATATTTGGTACTACAAGTTAAGAGCTTCAAAAATTTCCATTATGTGTATTAAATATAGCAAATTTAAGGAGCAATCTATTCATATGCATTCATTTTATTTCTCATTTCTTTACAATGTGACTTCATGAGCATATTTGCAGGTAGATCTTTTCATGTGACCTTTGGATAGTCATAAGATCCTAAGGAAAAGAAAAGTTTGTGTCATAAAATGCAGCAATTATTGTACTACTTTACATGTGCATACCTGTAACTGATGCATGGACACCCCACCGTTGGGCCCTTAAGAATAATGAATATTCTCTGCTACAGTGTGTCCAACGTGTTTTCAGGAAAGCTAGCGTAAAATGTATGTTAATAATTGTTCTCAAATAACACCGTGAAATGGGCAACAGAAGTTTAGGAGCTGCATGCTGAATCTCTCTTTTGTTAGTTCATTTTTGCACATCAAAAAGTTAAAGGCTGAAAGAAGTATTGATATAAATATACCGTTTTAAGTTTTGTTAGTTTAGGATTACTTATCCTGAAAGAATCCTTTATCGGTGCAAACCTTTGAAGGTACTTGAAGACATCAGTATTCCTTAGAATCCAGTGGTTCATTTTGAGGCCACATAACTAGCAATTACGTAACAAGCTATGAATTGATTATGCAGTATCACTTCTTCCTTGCCAGAGGTCATTCAGCAGATCACTTTTATAACCAAGAGTACATATTCAAAACAATTCTAACAGCCAAATAATTCCTTTGTGCTTATCTTTTATCCTCAGATTTTTTCCGTATAGTTAACTCCACATTTCTGAAGAATTTATTTCCTGGGTTTCTATTAATATAACTTTCTGCACTCATAGTCCATGGTGATCTCATTTTCAATCTATGACATTGATGTATCAGGATCTGAAATGTTTTTCAAAACTTTGTGTGTTAAAGAGAGGAGTCGGAAGGTGTTGTGATTGCAAGATGGCTCAAGAGGTGGTTCCTAGGGAGAGGTCTCTAGGCCATTAGAAGGGTGCACATAATGGTGATAAGGGACACAAGCCCCTTCCTTTTCCTCTGTTTTATTTCCGGTCATGAGATGCACATTTTTGTTTTGCCGTATACCGTGCTGTGATGTGTTGCCTCACCACAGCCCTGAAAGCAACGGGGCCAATGACTATGGACTAGAAATTGTAACCCCTGTGAGTCAAAATAGATGCTGCTTTTACATAAATTCATTATTTCAGGTATTTGTCATACGAAATAAGGCTGCCTAGCACAATAATCTTCACAATCTCCTGAATCCTTTGCTGCTACATTGAAGGTGGATGATAAACAATTAAAAAAATCACCATTCTCTATATAAGTAAACAATACTCTTGAAATATAACTTTTAGTGAGGATTTGTTTCCATTTATGGTTGCACATTTGCTTTGTATAACATTTCTGTTCAAGGAAAGATTAACCAATTAGTAGTAAGTCACAGTAAGAAATTCTAGTGTGGAATTGCACAGTAAGGGTACTACAGATAACAATAGTGCACTGTACATTTTGAAAAGCAAGAAGATGGAAGAAGTATTTCTACTACAAAATCCGGAAGTCTGGCTATGAAAATACAGGCAGACTCACTGAATTTCAAGCAGTATTGCATGCATTTCCAGAAAATAAGGTATATGTCTCTCACCATAATGCAGCTCATGCATGGTGATGCATTAGACAATTGACCTGAATATACTCTTTATCATAATTACACAAACAGGAATCAGGGCCATCTAAGCAGGAAAGCCTTCTTGCTTCTTGGTATCACAAAGTGAGACTTGAGTTAAGATAGGAGCCCACTTCCACAGTTAAGGGGCAATGTTGTAACAAACCTAGAGATCATAACATGTCTCTTTGGGGAGAGATAGTAAACTGTAACAGTCATGGGTCTTAGGTGTGTGCCTGGCAGAGCTACTGCCCTGTGGGAGGAACCACTCAGGAGAGGCTCAGATAATAAGGGAGTACACTGCGCTAGTCATGTCTTGTCTTTTGGGAATTAACTGGAAATTTGTTTAAGTTGAGAAATTATTGGAAAAATTATTAGATTAGACTTAATCACTGTGCCTGGTGGTGTCAGATACATTATTACAACTGTTAAAAGTGTTTATTGCTATAGAAAGTGTGATTGAAACATCAAACATTAGCTTACCGGCAACAAATAATTTGTGCTTTTAATGTTGGCCACTAGCAAGGCAATAATAAATTTTCTTAGCAATTCATTGAAACAGTAGATATAGAAGTCCTGGACCCTGAGAAGGAAATAAACTGGTAGGTATTGGGCTGATGCTACTTTTAATCATGTATCACCCTTTGTTTTGATAGGTAATAAATCTTTAACCTATCTGAATTGAGGTGGCTCAGTTTATAGTTACATCCTTTATTAAATTTCTTCATTTAGATTCAAATAAGAATGACTGTAAGGAGACTGTCTCTCTCAGTACGGTGTGATTTCCAGAGGTTCCATGCCTCACCTCTTTCGGATTTCCTGCATCCTAAAACGTCTTTGACAAATATTTACAGTGTATATCCTGTTATAAGTTTGTTACTGAAGTAGTCCTTTAAAATCATTCAGCACAAAGCATGAAGCAATGAGTTGATTCTTACTGTCTTGGTATGCTAACTCTGTCCTGAGAATTGCATTGTTTTATACAGAAGTGCATATTTTCAGTTTAAAAAATTAGTTATTTTGTAGACTCTTCCTTAGTGGACTAATATTATTTTTACCTGAAAACTTACCAATAAAATGCATCAAAACATTTCAAAAAAGGAGAAATTGTGACTTATGATGAAAATTTTAATGCAATTGTATAGGAGGAAAGTATTTGTTATTTAATACTTTGAGAAAATTGAAAGAAATGAGCTAAATTTTAGTCTTATTACATCTGTTATTAAGCATGGCATGGATTAGATGTAGAACATAAACTAGCCAATAAAAGAGTAGAGTTTATTTATTTCTAAATGTCTTCAAATAAATGTAAAATACATGCAATTGCATTTCTTTTGTGAATATCTGTAAGATTTTGTGCATCATACTTCTTTTGCTTGTGTTAGTTGAACAAACTTACATTTCTAAAAATTTTCATCATAAATGAAGACAAGATTTTTGCTTTCCTTTGTTTGATAAAAATAAAAAAAATTATGTTTAAGAGCTGCATAATGAACTTAAAGCTTTGTTGAAATATTATTTATTTCAACATAACTGAATCTCACACGTGACAAATATTAAATTCATCATAATAAGGTTTTGCTGCTTATAAATATACATCAAGGAAATATATTGCCCTTTGTGGTTTTTAAAGATGATGCTTCCCTTTTAAAGAGGAAGAGACTAGAGAAATTTAATCAGAAGTCTCATTATATTTGTATATAATTTAAAATAAAATGAAAGTATAATATGGTAGGTGCATATATTATTTACAGCAAATCCTAGATTAGTTTAGAAAAATCTCATTCTTGATAAACCCTCCAGCCAGTCTTTGCCTCCAGGTAACAACATTTATTGGAAAAGAACATGATTTTCTTAAAACTTTCTCAATTAATTTCTTTGTGTTAAACTATGCTGTCTAATTTAAATCTTGAAGTTAATATAGTCCCAAATATTGATTCCTTAGAGGTTTTATATAAAAGAAAACATTTAAAGCTAGTAAAATAACCTGAATTATTTCATTTGGAACTGAAAAATTGCTTACAAGCTCAGCATATTTTTTCTTTCAAAAATATTTCTATGTAAAATCATATAAATGTGTACATACACATATACATGTGTGTGTGTGTATATATATATATATATATATACACTCTCATAAAAAAGCAGTTTATTTGGAGATATTATATACTTTCTATCATCATCAAAGTATTATACAGTGGTTAAAGGTTTATATTATTGAGTCAACTGGCTGTCGTCCAATGTAGGTTATTGTACCTACACAAATGTATTCACTTCTTTATGATGATACTTACTTTATAAGGTCATTAAGAAAATTAAATGAATAAAGTAAAGTGCTTAGATCTATATCGTACAGAATAGAATGAAGTAGTGTTAGTATTTTGAAGTAGAATGAAGAAGTGTTAGTATTTTGAAACATTTTCAATGCTAGGTGAAGCAAGAGTTATAAAAATATTAATGTTATGAACTTACAGTCTAGTAGGAATCATTATTCCTATTAGCAGTCCATTCATCAAGAGATTAGAAAGTGTCAAATTTTTTTTACCATGGATGATACTACAAGGTAAGATAAGACTCTGAACAGATAAGTGATTCTATATGTGATTGATGATAATCTAATGAAATAAGAACTAAAACTTAAAGTGTACAAGTAGGATTGAAGCACAACGAAAAAGTAGTTCTTCCCTCTCAGGAAAAAAAAAGAAAAACTAGTAAGGATACACACATGAGAATCTTACAAAAATTCACAGAAATAAGTCAAGTAGATAACAGTTAGCTAACTGAGGAGAGAACAGGCACAAAAGAAGAGTAACCTAAGAGACAATATGACTTCAGATAAACAACAAATAATTTAACTGGTCAGGGAACGTGGAAGACTTGATTAATAAACTGGTGGAATAGGAGTCATGAGTACCCTTATTAGAAGCTGACATTAATTTCATCCATTAGACAGTACAAATCAATGGAAAATGTCACATAACCAAGTTATGAGATAAAACTTGTGCTTAAAATTGTGTCTAGCTGTTGTATGAAGACAGAATTTAAAGAAGGGAAGAGTAGAAGTAGGGAGGCTGATTACGAAGCCATTGTTTTGGTTTATACAATAATTTAGAGTTTATTCTACAACTTACTGGTTATTTACTAAATTCGAATATCAAACACTGTCTTATTTAATCTTCACCAGAATTCTATGTAGTTAATGCTATCATGTATAATTATAATGATTAAAACAGGATAAAACTGTGTCTCAGGAAGGAGAATTATTAGAATAAAGGTCATATTCCCGCATAAGTTGGAGCCAGATTGAATCATGGTGAGTCTTGATCACGACCTTTGGTCCTTTTCAGTATCATCTACTTTCCTCACTAGCAGTAGTATGATAGAAACAAAAGATACATTTAAAGATATTAGGAGTTGGGTTTTATAAGACTCAACATAGATACTCAGTGTGTAAAAAATACATGAGTGAGAATTATAAAAGATATCTGTGACATCAATTTAGTGATAAACTAAAACCAAGAGGATGTATAAAAATTTAAAGAGAATAAGAACAAGAGAAAGCTAAAAATATCTATATTTTATAGTATTTTAAAATTTCTGTCTTGATAGAAGATAGAGGGCTAGGCTTCCCATCTGAAATTGAAAAGAGGGGCCATGGATTTAGCTCAGCAGCACAAGTACCTACCTAGCAAGAGTGAGGTCATGAGTTTGATCCCTGGTATAAAAATAAATAAATAAAATAAAATAAAATTGAAAAGAGAACAAGGGAGAGAAGGAAAGACAGACAGAGACAGAGTCAGAGAGACAGAAAGAGACAGAGAGAGAAAGACCAGTTTAAAAAAATGGAATGAGGAAAACTTAGCAGCCATGGTTACATATTCCAAGAAATTATTAGTCATAAATTTAAAAAATGATCATAAAATATAAACAACTGAGATGTGATTGAGCTCTCTGTGGATGAACTCCATGAGGGTGGCTGTAGGATAAATCAGAATTTAGTGGCTTAGGAAAAATTACAAAAGAACAAAAGAGGGGAAAATACTGAATTTGGTTCTATTTTAAGAGTTCTCATTCTAAAAAGAAAGAAAAAATTACTCATTAAAAAAAGAAGGAAGCAGTACATATAGGAAATTAGGTTTTTGTTTATTTCTAGTTCCATTATTTAAAGTAAAAGCTAAACGGAAAGGAAGATAAAGCTGTAGAAGGATATTTGTAGCAGCAGAAAGAGAAGATAAGATCTCTTAGTTGAGGGTGGGTGGTAAGAATTTGAGATTTTCCATCCCAGTGGCTTCTATTTTTTTCTGGAACATTGTGAAAATTTAGGTCATGTATTGAGACTAAACAATTGGAGGAGAATTTATATTTTTTGGAGGGAAGGGTACCAGGAATCAAATTCCAGACCTCATACATGCCTGGCAGATACTGTGCCACTGAGGTATAGTCCTGGCCCTAATAGAGACCTTAGGAGGCACAAGAGAAAGAGAAAGAGTGTTAAGATACTATAGAAATAGTAGTACTAGCAGTGGTTGTGGTAGTAGTGGTAAAAGTAGCAATAGTTATACAAAATTAACTGTCTTATGCCAAATGCTGTTTTAAGGGCTGTGTATATATTAATACATCAGATACATAAAGTGTATTTTAATTTTAACCTCATTTTACAGAGGAAGAAACTTGAGAAATGTGTTATAAGTACCCTACTTGTTCAAGATCATTTTACTTATGATGCAATTTATTTTTGAAGAATTTGTGGAACCTGGATTCTAAATTCCAATAAACAGTTAGCATAGGACAATACAGTATTAGAATAAAAGTAACCAAAACACAAGTTAGGGTAGAAAAATTAAAAAAATGTTTTTAAATGGTCCTAGGGTTCACAGAATAATAAGATATAGAGACTGTAGCTAATCTAGTCTTTAGGTATTAAAGGTATCAAAATGCTAGTAGGATACAACAATAATCATACATAAGAAAGATTGTACTGGGTTGCCCCTTATACATATATAATTCTGATTCAGTTTTTAATATTTACCCTCTTAAATTTCAGAATAAGAAAGAAACGTGGTATATTTGGAAGAGTCAAAAAGAAAGTTATAGCATGAGTAAAAACAACTGTATTATAATTATTTTGTACAGAGATGAATGTTTGCTACACAAATTCACTGAAAATATAAAAGAAATAAATTTAAATTTATACTGAGGGACTTAGATTTAACATCAAAGGAAGCTCTTTCATAAATTGTTTGCAATATATTTTTAAGAAAATTTTCTCTAAATTCTAAGTATTTTTGAAGAGACAATAAGGTAATTAAGTATTGATCTGCTATTTCCTAACTCTTTTGAAACATTTATTTAAATTTAGCTTCCCCATCTTTTGATCTCAAAATAGTGATGTGCATGCATTCAATTATGTTCCAAGATTAATAAACTAATTAAATTATATAATGTGCTTAATCTAGTGTTTACTCACTTAATATATTTTCTTCTTTTTCTTCTCTTCCCTGTTATTTTTATTAGATTCTGAATATTTTCACTCTTCTTTTTATCTGTGATGAATATCTAATTAGTCTCTAGAGAAAATAAATTGGTCTCTATTTAAGATAAGAACTTTAACTTTATAGATATGTTCTCTACAACTGGTGACTTGACTGATTAACCAATTAGTCTCTAAGTAAACAAGATTTGAATTTAAATGCAAAGAAATATAACATATTCACTGAAGCTAAATAAGCCATTTTTCAAATGCTAGAACTGACTCTAGTTATTTGTACCTACTCTGATTGCTGCATTGTATTTTACAACTTGCATTGCCTCCACATTAACATATGACCACAGCTATCATGGGAAAATGTATTTTATGTAATTCACAAAGAACAGTTGAAGAAAATTGCCCTTCATTCAGAAATCTTTGTTGATACTTTGCAATAGTCACCAAAGTAAAGCCAAAACTTGGAGATCCTGCACATTATATACAGTAGCATTTTACTTTGTTGTGACTACCAGGTGAAAAATTTTCATTTTCATTTAAGAACATTGTGGTGAATGGAGAGCAGGGAATTCACCATTACCCAACACTGGCACCTGTGTTTTAGAATAGCACTCACACTGTTTGGCAAATTACATGTATTTTTAAAAGCATACTTTCTAATCAATGAACAATATACCATTTAACGAGTTTCTTGTTACTTAGCACTTGTCACACCCCAAATTTTAAAGTGGATTACATGAATGTAAGGAACCAAACTGATACAGAAATGAAGATTATTGAATTTTCCAAGATGTCTTTCAGACATAACAAAATCCGCAAGTCCATAGATATCGTAAGATCGGTGATAGTCATCTGCCCTTAACATGTAGTACAGTAAAACTGAAGACAGTCTAGGGTGCTCTGGGAGTCATGATGAGAGCTTATTTGCAGTTAGTGACTAGAAGATGACTCCTCAGTTCAGTTGAAATATTCCAGGAGATGAGGTAAACCCAACGTTAGTCTCAAGAAAAACGATGGTCTTTGCATACTAGCCTCATATTATTAAGCAAATTCAAAAATTAAAAATTATTCTGTTATTGATCCTTAGACTCATTATTGATGCTGTGTTAATGTCAGAGTCACAAGGTTTGATCATTTTTTTAAATTAAAATATTAAATGAGGTCATTAAAATGAAATAGAAAAAAGTGTGAACACTATAGGGTTGCCTTAAAATTAAGAAAATGTTTCAGTTTCCTTAGTATACCTTTTTTCCTATACAGTTTTCTAAAACCCTCCCTCGCTCCTACTTACCTACTAAGAAACACCAACAGATGATAGAATGAATGACCAAGTAGCAAATGTTAATTAACAGAACCTTAGAAATAGCTTCTTTTGTGTATGGACATGAGCACTAGTGCTTCTGATTCTACTTTAGAAACATATAATAAAAATTATATTTTTCTATTTCTGATTGATTTGACATGATGTTTCACAAAGGGGATGGCATTTTCCAAAAACCACCTTGACCAGTACATTCAGGATCTCCTAAAGAAAGTTAAAAGCAGGGAATAGTGCAGGACACATGGGAAGAGACTGACATAGCAGGAGACAAAATCACAACCTGATCAAATCCCTGGAGCTGGACATATTTGCCAAATGTGTGGGCAATTGTGCTGATTTTCACTGGGGAGAAATCAGACAAAGTAATATGATTATCAATGTAAAGTATAACCATACCACTTCTGTTACTGAAAGTAACTTTTCTTCTACAATGTTTATAGTTATCAAATGTATAGTATATTACTTTCTGTTCTAATTATTCATATACAACTTAGCAAATTTATTTCATATTCTATATTTTCAAAAATTTACTTATGTCTATCCAAGTGCTTTATCAAATTATTTTTACTTAACATTTGTTTTTGTTTTTCTTTAGTTCTTTTATGTCAGTGGAAATAATGTTGCTATTCAACAGTATAGTGTGCAAATATTGTATATTGCTTTTTGTCCTACAGGGAGCCTTACAGCCAGTTATCACCTAGTGGATTGCTACAATCAGTTTTCTTTGATGATGGAGTTTTGTAGGATAAATTCTGAAAGAAGGAGGAAGGAAAATTTTTATTTTTTCATATTTCTTCAATTTTTTCTGTCATGATGCTAAATTCCTACTAAATTATGCATTATATATGTACATATATGTATATATATATATATATATATATATATATATATAATTTGGTTTGGTTTATTGGTTTTGTTTATAGCAGGAATTGAACACAGGGTCTCGTGCTTGCTAGGCAGATGCTGTGCCACTGAGTTAAATCCCTGGCTCTAATACGAACACTATTTTATCAATAAACTTTTCTGAAACTAATCCTTTTCTTTTATTATTAAAAGTCTCACAGGGCTGGGGATATAGCTTAGTGGCATGATTGCTTGCCCGGCAAGCACAAAGTCCTGACTTTGATTCTTCACACCAAAAACAAAACAAAACAAAACAAAAACAAAAACAAAAACAAATAAAAATAAAAGTCTCTGTCTGTTATGGATTTAAAAACTGGTGGTCAACTTAATGCCAGCTGGATTACATCACCATGCTGCTGAGTGTAGATGTTTCACTTGAGAAAAGCTGCCAGGATAAATGAAGACATGGAGAAGGAGAAGGAAGGGCGTTGATGCATTGAGATGTGTGAATGCATTGAGGAATTGAGGCATTGAAGCAGTGTGGGTTCTCCCATGTATTGCTGTTTGAACCATTAGGTTCTCCTGGAGAAGCTCTGGTCCTCACATCGAGCACTGCTTCCTAGCTCTGCAGGGGAAGACGTGTGCTGCTTGGTCTCCATGATGAACTTGTCACACTGGCTTCCTGGCATGTAATCGACTGTGCTTGTCATCAGAGGAGCTCGGGGCCTCCGTGTCACTGAGGATGGCTGTGGTGCTTTTCAGGATAGCCCTGGTCTTGTGAAAGTCACTTCTTGGCTCCAGTGTAGAACCCTCAACCTACCAGCACAGCTCCTTCACCCTGCTGGCATAGACTTTCTAGGTTCTACCACTGACCTTGGGGCCTTCCCAGCACGGATCCATAAAACAGACTGGTGTGAGTCCTTCTCATGGGCTCTGTATATCCATCTGGACTTGTGGGAGGTGTTGTCATGGGCTTTATGTTTTCATCTGGACTCAGGCAGGACATTGCTGTGGGATTCAGGCCCTTGGCTAAATATTCTATGTCTTTGGTGTTGTGGATAGATTTCCTGCATTTTCTTGTGTTAACTCTGGGTGACCATAATAATAATAATATTATAAACTCCATGTCCTGATTCTATTTGTTCACTGCACAACCCCTGACTACAACACTGTCTATCCCTCATTTTCACTTTAAATTTTCTTTAACTGAATGTAACTCATAATATTCTTAATATCAGCAAGATATTATCCAATGTGTTCTTAGTGCTTCAGTGTAAGACAGACCATAGACAGGAAATAATTATTGAGCACTGATTCACTGATTTAATGCTTAAAACTACTTCTATAAAATTGCATCAGATTGCTTCCTTATACATATCATTCCTGGAACATACATATGCCAAAGGTATAGTCAGTTTAAAAAAAATATGCTTTTTTCATACAGTAGTTTCAAAAAAAACTACTTCTATAAAATTGCATCAGATTGCTCCCTTATACATATGGTTCCTGGAACATACATATGCCAAAGGTATAGTCAGTTTCAAAAAAAATATGCTTTCATTGCTGTATCAATTAATATATGAACCTGTGAAATAATAAACATTTGTCAAATGGAAGTTGGAAATTTCCTGGTTGAAAACAATTATATGTTCATATCTAGATCATTGCAGTAGACTTATTTGTTATTGTTTTTTAGTATTTAGCTTTTATGTCATAAGTGCTGTTAGATGTTCAGTAATTATCCTAAATGGGTCAAAATCACTCACGTGACCTCATTTATCCAACTGTTTTTAAGTGTCCATTCACTAAATTTAAGTGCCTTGAAGATAAATTTCTTGTAGTCTCCATCTCAGCATCTACAGATCTTGATACTTTGCAGAAAATACCGTGTAGTTAGTGCATGTTTGTTGAATATTTAGATGTTAACACATGAACTTTGAATATTAAGATCATCTAGTAGAAAAGTAGGGCATGATGTAGAGCAAGATGAAGAGTTTTGGTGTCTAAGTTTTATATCTGCCACTAATGAATTTAATACTTGAACAAACTGCATTCTATCTTATAATTTGAAAAGTTGTGATAATAAAGGAAAGCAAAGTTCTGCTCAATATATCCAATCTGTACTTCACCTTTACTTTGTCGTCTTTTGTCTGAGAGAAGAGAAAATGTCTTGAACCACATATAAATTATATAATATAGTATAATATAATATATATAAAACTGCCTTTTAATATTTGTATTATAACATTAAAATAAACACAAGGACAAAACAAAGGCAGATCACAGTTTGGACATATCTGGATTTTCTTGTAAGCCCTACAATATCTAATGTAGTTTGCTGCTTGCTTTTCCTATTCACTATTTTCATAGCTGAAGTAATATAAAGCTATTGAGATAAGAAAGGACTTTTGCAAACAAAAGTATGTGAAATAGCAGTTAAGTCACAAAGTTCCTCCTGCTGTATTTCAGAACTGTTGTTTAGTCTCTTGAAGAACAAAATGACCCTTAGAAGAATATTAACTTTGGGTTACAGAGAATCCATTGGCATAGTCAGAAGATGGCCATGGGATTTTCAGTAAGTCCAGATTTTACCTCTAGATATATAACTTTCAGCCTTAATCTCTATGCTTCCTTTTAGTCAGCTGGAAAGTGGAGCTTGGAATGCTGAGCATCAAGGTGGTTTTGAAAAACATTATTTAAAGTACATACGCTGTATGCACCATGTTTGATGATTAGCAGGCACTCAATGGAGCCCACCTGTTGCTATTATGGAGCTGAAACGAGCACTGCTGAAACGACAATTGTAGCTTAATATATCAACTCTCACCAAAGATTCAGGATACTAAGGAGAAAAGACATAATTAACCCTGTTAACCACCTAAGAAATGAGAGGGTTCTACATTTATCCCTCTAATTAAAGGCCACTTTAAAAGTTTTTCCTGTTCCAAGATTATTTCTATCCTGACATTGCTCTGATCTCAGTTATGATCCCACTTCAAAAACAATGATTATTCAGTGAATATGCCTAACGATGTTGCATGCATGTGAGCAGATTTAGGGGAGCATAGATTTACATTAAATAAATAAAAATCTATCATTCTGCCCAGTGTAGACAGGCAATGTATTTCACAACTCCCTATCCTATTAAAATACACATGGAGTTCTTAAGGACTCTCTCTAATAGATATTTACTGTGTCTCTCAGTGTGAAACAGCCTGATGTGCAAAAATTGTGAGATCCGTTTTCAAGAATATTATTGCTAATAATTTTTGGTCGTTGTAAAAAAACACATTAAGATATTCACTGTGTAATTTAAAAAGATGATCATTGTTGGTCCTGTTTTATAGGTTTCTAGCTATAAGTTTTGCTAATAATATTTACTCATATCCTACACACATCATCAGTAATTCCATATGTTCATTATTCTCCCCTCTGTCTGGCATACCATTTAAAATATATGCTGTAGAGAAACAAGAATCAAAAAAGAACCTCATTTCTTCAACAATATTACTTACACTTTCATTATGCAACAACTAAATATTTTCATTAATTTTATTTTATTTTACTTAAAGAGAATAGAACAGTAGAAAGTATAGCAACAATACAGAATTCCAAAGGAAAAAAAGAAAAGAACAAAAAAACCACTAAGAAATCTCTACTTCCTAAATTACATACTATCATCTTGGAAATAGTTGTTCAAGTTACAAAATTAAACCATACAAAGTAGATATTCAAACAGTGAGACTGTTAACAGTTCTGCTTAATGATCTAACAAAAACAGTAATATGGTCACCTATCTTACACACTTAAACATACATGTAGTTATATCCTTTAGAGCAATTACTTTTCCTCTCTTTTTTACAGTAGCAATTATACATTTTGGGTTTTATTACTCCTACAGTTCTTATTACTTTTTACACTAGAGACACAATGTGATATTTATAAATATGATTCTTATTTATTTCACTAATGAGGATAGTCGCAAGTTGTCTCCATTTCTCTATGAAGGCCTCAAAATCATCCTTCTTCATAGTTGAGTAATATTCCATTGTATAATAATACCACATCTGTTTCATCCACTCTGTGGTTGATGGGCATATTGGTTGTTTTCAAGATTTAGCTATTACAAATTGTGCTGCTATAAACATGGGTGCATATATGTGACTGTGATATGGCTTCTTCAGTTTTTCTGGGAAAATATCTACAGGGGAATAGCTGGGTTGGATGGAAATTCCAATCCTAGTCTTCTGAGAATTCTCCACACTGATTTCCATAGTGGCTGCACCAGTCTACACTCCCACCAACAGTGGAGCAGTATTCCTTTTTCCCGACAGCCTCGTCAACATTTGTTATCAGTTGATTTCTTAATGGCAGCTATTTTTTCTGGTGTGAGGTGATACCTCAGTGTTGTTTTAATTTGCATTTCTAGAATGACCAGTGATGGTGAACATTTCTTCATATATTTATTTGCCATTTGCATATCTTCATCTGAGAACTGTGCATTCATCTCAGCTTCCCATTTTTGGACATGGTCTTTGAATTTGAGGGTTTGATGTTTTTCAAGTCTTTATATGTTCTTGATATAAGTCCTTTGTCTGAGGAGTTGCCGGCTACGATTCTTTCTCATTCTGTGTGTTTTCTTTTCACTCTGTTGGTAATTTCTTTTGAAGTGCAGGAACTTTTCAATAATATGAAATCCCAGTTGTTGATTATCTGAAGCGTTTCTCGTGCAACTTGCGTTTTGTTCATGAGTTCTCTGCCTACCGCTATGTCTCCAAGACTTCTACCTACCTTACCTTCCAGTAGATTTAGTGTTTCTGTTTTAATTCTTAGGTCTTTGATCCATTTAGACTTTAACTTTGTGCATGGTTATAGGCATGGATCTAGTTTCAGTCTTCTGCATGTAGAGAGCCAATTTTTCCAACACCATTTACTAAAGAGGCTATCCTTCTTCCAGTGATCATGTTTAGCCCCTTTGTCAAATATAAGGTGGCTGAGTGTCTTTGTACTTATACTTGCATTTTCTAATCTGTTCCATTGATCCTCAGGTCTATTTCTTTGTCAATACCACGCTAATTTTATCACTGTGGCTTTGTAGTACAGTTTCAAGTCAGGAATTGAGATGCCTCCTGCCTTACCTTTATTGCCCAGAATTGTCTTTGCTATTCTAGGTTTCTTCTGCTTTCAAATAAATTTTAGGAGTGTTTTCTGTAGATCTGTGAGGTATGTCAATGGTATTTTGATTGGGATTGCATTAAATCTGTATCACAGTTTTGTAAGTATGGCCATTTTCACAATGTTGCTTCTTCCTAGTCAAGAGCAAGGCATATCCTTCCATTTTCCAATATCCTCTTCAATCTCCCTTTTTGGCATAGTATAATTTTCAGCATATAGGCCTTTTACATTCTTAGGTTGATTCCTAAGTGTTTAAATATTTTAGATGTTATTGTGAAGGGTGCTGTTTCCATTATTTCTCTCTTGGTGAGTTTCTTGTTTGTGTACAGGAAAGCTATTGATTTTTGAGCTTTAACTTTGTATCCAGCTACACTGCTCAATTTGTTGATTACCTCTAGTAGTCTTTTAATGGAGTTTTTTTGGATCTTCTATATAGAGTGTCATGCCATCTGAAAATAGTGACTATTTAACTTCTTCCTTTCTTGTCTTTATTCCTTTTATTTGTCTCTCTTGTCTGATTACCCTGGCTAGTGTTTCCAGAACTATATTGAAAAGGAGTGGTGATAGTGAACATCCTTGTCTTGTTCCTGATTTTAGAATGAAAGCTTTAGGTTGTGTTCATTTAGTATAACATTGGCTGTTAGCTTGTCATAGATAGCCTTAATAAGGTTGACAATATGTATTCTGAGTTTCTGAAGGGTTTTTATTATGAAGATGTGTTAGACTTCATTGAAAAGTTTTTCTGCATTTATTTAGAAGACCATGTGGTTTTTATTTTTGGCGCTGTTGATGTGGTGTATTACATTTATTGATTTGCATATGTTAAACCATCACTGCATTCCTGGAATGATTCCCACTTGATCATAATGCATAATCTTCTTGATTATTTGCTGCATTCTACTTGCCAGTGTTTTATTGAGAATCTTTGCATCATTAATGAGATTGGCCAACAGTTCTCCTTTTTGATTGAGTCTTTCTTTGGTTTTGGTTTGAGAGTAATCCCTCCAGGAAAGATTTAGGAAGGATTGCTTTCTTTTCAGTTTCATTGAAGAGTTTAAGGAGTATTGGCATCAAATCTTCTCTAAATTTCTTGTAGAATTCAGCCATGAATCTATCAGGACTTGGGCTTTTCTTTGTTGGTAAATTTTTTTTATTATGTTTCCAATTTTAATAACTGATGCTGGGTTATTCAAAATTGCTATATCTACTTGGTTGAGCTTTGGTAGTTCATATGTTTCTAGAAATCTGTCCATTACGTCTGTGTTTACCACTCTATGTGAGTAGAGATTTTCAAAGTAGGTATTCATGATCTTTTGATTTCCATGGCATCTATGGTAATTTCCCCTTTTTCAGTCCTTATTGTGTGAATTTAGTTTTTTTTTTTTTTTTTCTTTATAAGGTTAGATAGAGGTTTGTCGATTTTGTTTATTCTCTCAAAAAACCAACTTTTTGATTCATTAATTCTTTGTATTGTTTTTTTTGTTTCAATTGCATTGATTTCTGCTCTAATCTTTATATTTCCTCTCTTCTATGAGTCTTGGGTTTAACTTTCTCTTTTTTTTCTAGAAGCTTGAGATGAAGCTTTAGGTTGTTTATTTGTGCTTGTTATGTTTTCCTGATATGGCAATTTATTGCTATATAATTCCCTCTTAGAAGTGTTTTTATTGCATCCTACAGATTACAGTATATTGTTTCTGCATTTTCATTGAATAGTAGGCATTGCTTTATTTCTTCTTTAATTTCATCTGTAGCCCAGTGGTTGTTCAAAAGTTTGTTATTTAATTTCCATTTATTTATGCAGGTGTTGGAATTTCTTTTGCCATTAATTTCCAATTTCAGTGCGCTATGGTCAGATATTATGCATGGGATAATTTCAGTAACTTTGCATTGACTTAAGAATGTTTTATGTGATAATATATGGTCTATTTTGAAGAATGTCCCATGTGCAGCTGAGAAGAATGTGTATTCTGATGTGGTTGGGTGAAACACTCTGTAAACATCTACCAAGTCTAATTGCTCACAGGTATGATTCAGTTCTATTATTTTTTTGCTGACTTTCTGTCTAGTTGATCTGTCTCTTTGTGACAATGGGCTGTTAAGGTCCCCTGTAATAATTGTGTTCTTGTGTATTTGGTTTTTCATGTCCATTTGTATTTGTCTCATATAGTTGGGTGCTCCAGTGTTCGTGCATATATATTTATAAATGTTAGTGTTCCCTCTTGAATTTTTCCACTAAGGATTATGGAGTGACCTTCTTTATCTCTTTTAATCATTTTAGGTTTGTAGTTCACATCATCTACAGATAGAATAGTTACTCCTGCTTTGTTCTGGGTTCCTGTTGCTTGGAATACTATTTTCCATCCTTTGACTTTTAATCTATGAGTTTCTTTTTGAGTCAGTTGCGTTTCTTGTGTACAGCATATTTTGGGATCCTGTTTCTTGATCCATTCCATCAACTTGTTTCTTTCAATAGGTGAATTGAGGCCATTTACATTTATGGATATCACTAATGTGTACTGACTTGACTTTGCCATGTTGTATTCCTATTATTAAAGCCCTACTTTTTTCCCTTGTTTAATTTCTTGTTCAGCCTGATGATTTATTTCTGTTCTTGTTCTGGAGATTGTGATCATTTTTATCTCTATCTAGGATGTCCTTCAGCACTCTGTCTAAAGTTGGTTTGGTGGACATGAATATTTTCAGTTGTTCTTTGTCATGGAAGTATCTTGTTTCTCCATTAAATTTGAAAGACAGTTTTGCTGGGTATGTCAGTCTGGGTTAAAAATAGTTTTCTTTCAGGGCTTGAAATACTTCACTCCAACCTCATCTTAAGTGGAAAGTTTGTGCTGAGAAGTCTGCTGTGATTCTAATAGGCTTTCCTTGATAGGTGAGTTGTGTCTTTTCTCCAACAGATTTTAGTATTCTGTTTTTATGATGTATGTCTGAGATCTTAATTTTTGTATGTCTGGGTGTAGATTTATGTTGGTTATGACTGTTTGGCATTCTATATGCCTCACTTATTTGTATATCCAATTTTTTCCCCATGTTTGGGAAATTTTCTGCCATTACTTCTGTGAACAGCTTAGTTATATCCTTTGCATTGTTGCCTGCCTCTTCACCGATGCCTATTAGTCTAACATTGTTTCTCCTGGCATCATCTTGAAGCTGCAGGATTGTCATTTCATGCTGCTGTGTTGTTTTTATAAATTCTACCCTTTCATGATCACTATCTGTGATCCTGTCCCCAAGGTCTGAAATTCTATCCTCAGCTTCATTTAAATGGCTTTGCAGACTTTCAATACAATTTTTTGTTTCTTGCATATCTCTTTGAATTTGTTTCATGGACTCTGCTTGTTTTCTGCACTGTTCATTCAAAGTTTCAATCAATTTCCCATGCTCCTATATTTTTTATCTATTTTTTTTCTCTAGCTATGTTGAGAAATTCATTTACTAATGTTGTTATTTTTGTCTTTACATAAGACATTATTTCTAATTTGAGTTCCTTTATAGCCTTGTGGATTTGTTTCTTTACTTCATTTGCTATCTTTTCAGAGACTTCTGGTGTATGACTTTTAAGGTCCTCTATTTCGTTATTGCCTGTACTTGCTCCTGATGGACTAGATGTTTGGGACTGTATTTTGCCTTTTTATTTAGCCATTTTCACTGTTTGGGTAAATATCTGGTCTTTCTATCCTAACAGTCACAACTTTCTGTAGTGTGTGCTTTAGGATCCTACTATGTGGTTGATGTTTGTCACATTGCTGGATACCACAATGAAGAGGAGATCCAGTCTCCTGAATTCCTCCTACAAGGCTTGTTGGGTGAGTCCTATATTCTTTCTGGGCCAACTGGCCCAGAAGTATTGATATAGGGCAACTCTTTGTTCTTTCTCTTGTTATATCTTCAGGTTGTTGCAGGTCACCAGGTCTCCCTGGCTATAGTGTTTGTGTCAGCTGAGGCCCTATGTGTCACTGGTAGTCTCATAAGTTCTTTTAATTTTCTCTAAGTTGGGGGGGCACTCCTCACCCTGTCTGATGTTCTCTGTTCAGGGGAGGGGGTTACCCACTCTCTTGCCAGGTTTGCCAAGGTCTTACAGTTGGAGGGAGTTTCACTTTTGCTCCTATTTACCCACTGCAGACCTCTATTTTAGGGGGCAGACTCACCACACTGACTGGAGCCTGTTGAAGTCTTCTGTTTGGGTGAGGGGTTCCTGAGTCTCTCATCCTGCCAGCACAGTAGTCCACTGTAGTCCAAGGTTCTGATGTTCCCAGTGGAAGGACGGGCCCATCAGCCTGGTCCCCTAGTCAGAGATACTTTTTAAGGCTCATATAAGCAGATAGTAATCTTTATCTTTTCATTTGTAATTTTGGTTTTAGGATTGAAATTGTGAAATAACTTTGAGAAATTATTAGTTTGCTAATAAGTTCCAAAAAAATCTTTATCTTTACCTACATAAAGTTATATATTTAGTCACGTATATGTCATATACATGGTCATATATATTGTCATATGTTGTTATACATATATATATATATCATGATATAGAGAATATATATATATATATATATATATATATATATATATATATATAACCCTAAACCTCAATTTTATTTATTAATATTTACTATAAAAGATCTAGTGGATAAATATATTCAGACACATTTTTCTTTGCTATTTCAATACATGCAATTGTGAATCATTCCTAAATGTTCTTTCTGTGGATGCTTCAGGAGTTTAAGCACTAAACTTTCATTATGGTTTACAAAAAGGATGTTAACTTCACTTCTTTCACTGTCTAATAGTTTCCTAATTGAAATTCTCATGTTGATCTCTCCTTGTCCCATTTGCTTTTTTACAGCGCTCCTGGGTTATTGTTTTAAAATAGATCTGGCCTGATATGACAGCCTGTACAGTTAAAAGATGCATACTCCTATTCTTACACTTTAGCTTTTTCTCAAGGTCTTCTTATTCCCTGTTGAATCTCTTGCCTACCTAACTTTTGATCATTAAAATATATTCATATCAGACCACTGTCTGTTCAGCAAACTTGCCATTTTAACAACTTCTTGCCTTTGTATCAGTTCTCTTTCCCTAACGTGTTCCTATTCTAACCCTTCTCCACGTGGCAAGATCCTTTCCACCCTTCACAGGTAAGCATGACTGTCACCTCCTGTGTGAAGCATTCATCACTGTATAGACAGGTTTGTAACTTCTTGTGGTCTCTTCATTCTCCAAGTGCTTAACAAAACAGAAATCCAAACATCACAGTGTTTGTCTGTTTATATGTCTCTTTTTGAGAAACTGGTATTTCCTCTGGTGGTGTTTCTTATGTATATTAAAATCACCAGTGGTTAAGCCAAAATCTAGAAATTAAAGTCTCTACCTACATTCCCATCTACTTCCAAGCTCAATGGGCAGAAACTTGGGAGTAACTGTCTTATGTTTATTTTTGGGGAAAGTGTATCATACATAGTAATTTTAATATAAGTTTACTTAACAACTGCTGATTTTTAAAATAAATAATTGGCTGGGGATTGAGCTCAGTGGTTTAAGCACCTGCCTGGCAAACATGAGGTTGTGAGTTTGATCCCTGGTACCCCCTTCCACCAAAAATTGAAATAAATAATTTCTAAAAATTACAAATATTTAATCTTATTAAGTAGATAATTTTTATTGAAATACCAAGAAAAACTTATGAGTATTGATGCAGAATGTGGGAAACAGGGCTGAGGCAGAAAATGGAAAAAGAATCCTTCTGATATGAGTGCTGAGATAAATTTTCAGTACAATACTCTGCTTATGTCGAATTTTTGTAACTCTGGTCTTTATTGGGCTTCCCATTGTTATGGTCATGTAGTCATTTTCTTATTCCCTGATTCCCTTTTTACCTGTTCAGGATCACTGTTTTTATTGCTATCTTGAAATTAGTAAATACTTGTGCTGAACATGCAAGAAGCGTGGCAAAGTGCTGGCATGTGGTTATGTGCTTGTTTGAGTTTGCTCAGGTTTTCTCACAGCTGTAGAGATTGTGAGTCCAACATCACCGCAGTAGACAAGTGTCTGGTCAGGGCTCCCTTTTGGGTTGCAGACAGCTGCCTTCTGGATGCGTGGTCAAGACTCAAGAACTCTTTGTACAACCATAGAGAAGGAGAGAAAGAGTGAATGCTGTGATCTCTCTCATGTTTTCTTTGTTTTTTTGTTTTGTACTTGTATTTGACATTGGAGATTGAACCCAGGCCTCTTGTTTTATGACAGGCAAAGTTATTCAGGCTAATCTTGAATTTGGGATCCTCCTACCTCAACTTTCCAAAGTCCTGCTATTATAGACATGCATTACCAAGTCCAGTTGGTTTCTTCTCATAAGGACACTAGTGTTATCAAGTCATGATCCTACTTTTGTGATCCCCTTCAAACTTAATCACCTCTTTACTTCAAATACAGGCACACTCAGGAAATCGGTCTTTAAAAATGAATTTTGGGGGGCACATATTCAGTTCACATGGATGAATTATTGTAACAAATGTTGGTTAGAAGTTTTAGTTTCATAAAACTTCAGTTTTGATGTGGAATCTAGAGCTAAAATGGACATGTTTACAGCAGGCAGAATTTTTAAGGAAAATTTTCTACAAGTAGCTCTTTCTTCATTAAAATGACTGTGACTTTTTTGCTAAAATTGGAAACAGTTCTTTTTTGCACAATTCATCTTGTCAGATTTCTCCTTCTGTTCAAATGCTTTGTAGCCACTTTGATTAATTCTGGGGCTTGATGTTCAGAGTTTCACTTTGATAAAACATGGAACTACTTTGTGCATTCCACTTATCTATTATGGCAACAACCTGCCATTCCAAACACTTATCCAAGGAACAGCCTTATTTGTGGTATAGTGATCTATTCTCATTTTTTTATGTCATCTGATGCTAAAATATAAATGTGCTTTTAAAATGATTTTGTACATCAGAAACACCCTCATTAGTCATGACTTGCAGGGCTTTTGTAATCCATTACCTAAAACCATAGGTTTATATGATTTCTAAAGGGGCTTCAAAGACAAGTTCAGCATCATCAAAATGGCACAGCCTTTTGTTAAAATTAAAATTTGGTACATTTCTCAGATTATCATAAATATAAAAAGATGGCTATTATAAAACTAACCTGAAGATATCTTATGCTTTCACTGAACAAGACAGATAGAGATCTCTTTTTCCTTTATTTTAAAATTGTGATTTATTCATTGAATCTTTTCAAAATATTTTTTTCAAGAGATCAGCTCATAAAAACACAATAATTAGTAAACTGATTTTGATGGAGCTTCATAGCACTTGGTGTAGACTACAGTCTTTGAATCTGTTTCAGGAATTTATAAACTAGTTGTTATAATTTGCTATTATTCTGAAAATTGCAAATTAACATGCAGTATTGGATATGTGATTTTTGTCTTTTTTTTTATTTTTTATTTTTTTGGTTCACGCAGTCAGCCACTGGGGAGCCCAGAAGCCACCTCAGCCTTCCATTCCCAGTCTATACCACCAGCTTCAATGCTTCAGAAGTCTCCTCAGCCCGCTCAGGCTCACCACCCACGCCCCTACCCTAGCAACTGTGTTATCAGATCTGCAGTTGTCCTGTGGGAATCCCACAAAGCCAACTTCCTCCACATTAACACGAGTCCTCTTTGCTGTCTTCAGGCTCAGATGGCATCACGCCTTCTCCTTCCAAGACAGTTCCTCCAGCAGGACTCTGAATCTTAAATTTACTTCTTGTGGAGTCTAAATGAGCCAAGAACTCTGATCCCGCAATTCTCATAGTTTTGCATGTGCAAATTACACAGTAATTGCCATGTGTTTTTGCAGAAATTGTTGCGGTAATTGCATATCTACATGTAGTTATAAGAACTGCTCTTTCCAGCCTAATCTTTTTGGTTAGAAAAGCACATACACACCTGCTCCACTCTGCTAACACTGCAAGACCATGCATGGCCATGCTTCCTGGAAACACCTCTCAGCTACACTCTGGGAGGGCAGTGACTACAAAAGCATCCTGTTGCCTTCAGTGCTGAACTTGATGGCAAGGTGCACCAAAGGTATCATCTCCCAGAGGTAACCATGCAGTATCACAACTAGGGCACTGATACGATCCCAAGTGGTTTTATCTACCTTTCATCAGTTTTACTTGTACTCATCTGTATATCTAGCTCACAAATTTGAGAGGATCCATGCAAGGCTGAAAGACAACCACTCTCAAAAGTAAAGACCCTCTGCGGCTGGCTGAGTACCCCACCCTTGGGTCACTCCCTCTAGTTGTGAACAGAAAGCAGCATATCTCAGGAGAAGGGAGTCAAGGGTGGAAATTCTAAACTATTTCACCCACTTCTATATTCTGTTTTCCATTCCCCAAGCTTAACAGGTTTTTTTGTTTTTTGTTTTTTGTTTTTTTGTGCAGTACTAGGAACTGAACCTGGCATCATGCATGTTAAATAAAAAGGCACTCTATCACTACGTCCCCAGCCTTTTATACTGTATTCTGAGACAGGGTTTCATTAAATTGCCTCAGCTGGCCTTCAGTTTACAATCCTCTTGCCTAACCTTCTAGAGTTGCTGAGATCTCTGGCATGTGCCATTGTAACCAGCTCTAGTTTGCCCTTTTGTTTTCTGGTCTTTTTGAGACAGGGTCTCACAATGGCTTTCAGGCTGGCTTTGAACTCAGTTTGTAGCCCAGATGGCCCCAAACTCACAATGATCCTCCTTTCTATAACTTTCTTTTTTTTAATTTTTTTTAATTTTATGTTGAAAGGGAGTAAAATTAAACACAACAAAACAGAACAGAATGGGACATAAGAAAGCATAAATTTCAAAGCTAGACAACCAGAGATCTTCACTATCTGTCATATTCTCTCATTTTCTTCCAAATGGTTGTCCTTATCTTTGCATATGGGGAGCTCATACTAAATAACATAGCCAATCTTTTCACAAGATGTGTAGTTCACTGGCTCCTGCTTGCTAAGCAGGGGGGAGAGGGAGGGGGGGATACGGGATGGGGGACAGGATGACATGAGATGTCTGATTCTCAGCCCACATGCAGGCAGGATCACAGCTGTCCCCCAGAGAGGGGAGGAGCTCCTTGTTCTCTGGGCACCCCAAGTCAACCACATGATGCAGGTCCTAATGCGCCAGGGTCTCTCTCCTTCGGGCTGCCGAAAGTCTGTTACACTCACAGCCGCCCCCCAGAAAGGAAATGAGCTCCTTGTTCTCCTGGCACCCCGAGTCAACTGCACAGTGCAGGTCCCAAGGTGCCAGGGTCTCTCCCCTGCAGGCCCCCAAAAGGCTGCCATTCTAACCTACTATTTCTTTCTGATGAATTGACCATTACATTTCCAAAGTTCTGAAATGGCCAGCAGACCACAGAAAGAATTCTCTTTAGGCTCCTGTTTGAAACCAGCACCTACAGCAATCTGCTGGCTTTGCTTCAGGGCTACAATTTTTGTCTTTTAAATTTTGCTACTTGTACACCTATCTTTTAAAATAAGTTTCATTTATACAATTTAAACTGAAAGGGCAAAGGAGAATATGACCTATCTGATCAAAACAATTCATTTTAAATGTTGAATATGCTTCATTTTTACTGTTAATTGGTTATATATATTCTTAGTTTTAGATATGTGTTGTCATAGATTTTTATAAACTAGTTCCTAATTTTATAAACCCTCAGACACAAAAAGATCAAGAACACATTACATATTAAGTCAGAAAAAAATGTTATTTTCATTTTCTTCTTTTCAGTTACAAAAGTTATTTTACTTTATGTTGATTTCACATAAAGCTAACAATTCACTTAATATATTGTTTTTATTTATGCTTATATAAAGACCAATGGCTGGCTTGGTGTTGAAGTAGATGAAAAATATGTAATATTTTGAAATATCTGATGTACCCTTGGTGTCTAAGTTTACTATAGCAAGTGATATTCATTATTGTGATCTCTATTAGAATAGAAATTAAAATTTTAGAACATCATCAGTTTAAAATAGAAGTACATTTTATTATATATAATTTATGTATATAATACTCATAACTATTAAGGTAGTATTTTAATATTATATGTTTTTATACTACATATTAATGTTATATATGTTTTTAAGCCTTTGTAGTCCTGCTGATTTAAATTATAAAAGTGACATATTTGTTTGACATTTCCTAGGTCTGATGCCATGAATAAGTCTCAAAAAGTAAGAGAACATAGTTTTAGGATTATTATTTTATTTCAGGAACCAGCTGTGTTACTCTGCGTTGTTTAATACAATAACATGTTTGAGACAGGTTGCTTTTGAAGAAAAGGTGCTCATTTAGCTCACAAGTACGGAGATTTAAGGGCATAGTGACAGTACCCTCCAACCCCATGAAGTCATCCTTCATTCACCATAGCAGTACCCTGTAGAAAAGGAAGCAATTATCTTGGCATGCAGGGAGAGAGAGAGAGAGAGAGAGAGAGAGAGAGAGAGAGAGAGGAGAGAGGAGAGAGGAGAGAGAGAGAGAGGAGAGAGAAAGAGAGGCAGGGGAGGGAAAGAGAGGCAGAGACAGAGACAGAGAGAGGAGAGAGGATGGGGAG